>JAUYWG010000012.1:3768369-3778446 GCA_034779775.1 Enteromius afrohamiltoni
TTACTTATTTTTTTTCTCTCTCTCTCTTGCTTCCTTTTGTCTAAAATGGCAGCTTTCTTTCTTTTTTTCTTTCTTTCTTTTCTTCCATTTACTCCCTTTTGTCCTCCCTTCCCTCTTGTATAATGTCCATAATGACAGTTATTTTATTACTTTATTTCTTTTTTTTTTATTATTTACTATTTCATTCATTTTTTGTATGTTTTGTTTTTTGTTTAATGGCAGCTTTCTTTTTTTTCTCTTTTTTTGTTTCTCTCTCTTGCTTCCTTTTGTTTAAAATGGCAGCTTTCTTTCTTTCTTTCTTTCTTTCTTTCTTTTACTCCCTTTCGTCCTCCCTTCCCTCTTGTCCATAATGACCGTTATTTTATTACTTTATTTCTTTTTTTAAATTTTTATTTAACATTTTTGTTCATTGTTTTTAATGGCAGCTTTCTTTTTTCCCCTTCTTCATTATGTTTTTTTTTTTTTATGTAGTCCGTTTCTGTTTTTATTCAGTATTTTATTTCTTTCTTTATTGCCATAATTAATTTTATTCATTCTTTTTTATTAATTTATTATTTTCATATTTCTTACTTCCTTTCTTCCTCTCTCATCTGCAATGACACTGCTTGGCATTTCCGCTGCTAGTTACCCAGAGTTTATTTCCTGACAGTCTGAGCTGAGGCATATCCAATAACAAAAAACTGGAAGGAATATTCAATATTGCACCTCCACAGAGAATCCATGTTTTGTCATTCCTGTCGTCTTTGTTCTTGACATTTCTAGGGTGCAAAATGTCTATTATGACTTTACACCGCTATGTTTCACATGAATTCACATTAACACATTTCCAGAGAAATGATCATTTGTGCTTTCAGCTAGTGATTTTAGTCCATTATTCTGGTCATGAACCAGACGTAGCAGGTTTAAGACTCTGATGATGCAGCGCAGGAAAGGGGAAATAGGCAGGAAGGAGTAAAAATGTCAAACTCAATGAATTCATCTTGGTAACATGTATACAGCTCACCATTTTCAAACCGCTGTGGAGGAGAGCGCTGTGCTCTTAATGGCCAGCATATTCGATTATGTGATTTTTGCGTGCAATAAAACGAATTACGATAATTTACTGTTCAATATGGAATATACTAGACCGTACCAAGATGGACGTTGTGACCACAGAAAAGGCTTGTGCAAAATTAATGTCACTATCTGTTTGCAACCACATCATTTCATGTTATTGCTGAGCTGGGGAATCGAAAATGAAAACTCTTATCTGTGAGTGTTGTATTGATTGAAGGTGGTAAGGTAAGGATTTTCAGATAGTCAATTATTACATTTAGATAGCACTCTTTTTGTCATTTGTTCTCTCTGTGTGATACAATCACCACAGAATAGAGTAGTTATATGTTGTTATACTGTGCTTTGCTTTCATGCAGTCTCTATGACACATCACACCAAAACAGTCTAAATGGAGTTTTCACAAATTTAAAGTTGAAATGTACAAGACAAATGTACAAATACTGTATATAGATATTTGATTTTGTTTTCTTTTTTTGTGTTATTTTTATTATTCTTTTTATTTGTGTTATATATATATATATATTGAATTTCTCTGTTGATGTATAGGACTGTATATAGCTTGGATTTTCCTAGTTTGTTGGCCCATGAAGACTGACTGTTTTAGTGCCCATAATAGGCTATTTTTGGATGTGGCTCCAGCAATGCCTGACAGCATATGCGGCACATGCATGGTGAGGGGAATCATCAGAAATCAACTTTTTCTATCAGCTCAGAGCAATTGACTGATGATTCACTGCAACATCTCTGCTGATTTCCAAATGAAAAGCAGGAGCTTGCTGAATAAACATTCAGCTGATTGGCACCACATTGAGTTCATGGATTCTTTGATTGCGCACCAGTTATATATTATCTATTTGTGGCATTATGCAAAAATGTATTCATGTCTGAGCAATTCTATAGGCTACTGTGGCAAAGCAGTGTGGGGTGAATTTCACTAAATGATTGTGTCACTTTACTATGTGGTATTTATTTACAACCCGCAATCAACTTTAACCAGACCTAATGCGCACCAGTAGAGCACTGCAGTTAAATTAAGTCATTAATTAAAATAACAAGTAAAATAGAAAAAATAAACAGATAAAGAGTAAATAGGAGAGGTTTTTTCCTTCTTCTCCTTTTTTTTTTTTTTTTTGCAGTATTTATTCAGAAATGTATTAACTGATTAATTTGCGTGTCGGTGTATAGTGACCTGGTAGAATTTGCTAAATAGTTTTGTCACTTTATTGTTTGATTTTTATTTACCACCCACAATAAACTTAATATATACATATCATTTTACTACCCGCAATCAAACCAATGTCCAACACTTAAATTCAGACTTTAATTAAGTCCAGAATTCTTTTTATTTGCAGTTTTTTTTTAATCTAGAAATGAACATGTTTCACATACATGCACACACATAAAACATATATATTATAAATGCATGCACATTTTCAGACTATAATATTTTTGCATGTTATTCTTTTAAATATTGTGTTTTTTTTTAAATGTACAGTTAAAAAAGGTGCACATACATCAGTCACGATCCCTTTCAGTCTCTGATATGCGGCTCTATCCACCGATACATCTCCAAGCCAAATCATGTTAACATTTTTCAGAAATCATGTTAACATATTACTCTGTCCACCTTAATTTACTTTCCCGGCCTGCATGAAGGTGAACAAGCATTCCGATTAGATGCTGAGGGGTTCAACCTAAATTAAAAAGTATTTTTAAATGGTGCCCGGACCCGGTCCATACCAAGCAGCTGTCTATATGCAGCGCTCCCCTGCTACGCTCAAGGTCACGAGAAGTGAAGAGTTTTAATTGAAAATGAAATTGTCTACCTGATGGGTTCACCTAATTATGAAATATTACAGCGGAGAGCACGGATCAGGAACGTGAGAAATTATGAAGGGATCACCTTGGAATATTATGGTATGTGAACCTTCATGCTGACCAATGGCAACTAATCTTAGCTTCAAATTAAATCTATTCTAAACCAGAAACACAAATCCCACTGAATAACCAGCATAGTCTACAAGCCCTCAAACTCTATTGGTTTGGTGAGGAAACATCATTATCATACATATGATATGGGTTTATGTATACTAGACGGCGAGTGGGCTGAGGCCACCGAATGGCTTTGATGGCAAGCGGCGACACTAAGCCTCGTCCCCAGCTTCACAACAAGATGACAAAAGCATATGACATTTGGAGTATGGAGTTTCTGTCTTTCCATGCCATCACCGAGACACGCTAATGGGTCCTGACATTACAGCTGTAAGAGATGCCAAGCATAAAATGTGACAGACAAAGGGTTATCTGGGGGAACGAAAATACCTAGAGCCCGACGACACCCCCTTCCGGTGCTTTTAGAGAGCTCTGGCACTGCTGGACAAATGACCAGGGCTTATCTGGGGCTGGATAGAGACACAATCCAGTATGTATGGTGTTAATGTTTGATAGCGGTTGCCTCAGGCAGGACACAAAAACTCAAGGCAATGAGGTCAATAGGTTTCGGGCAGTCTATTGAACACAGCCCTGTGGCTATTTTCTATTCCTTACACTCTCTGGAAGTCTTGTCCTTCTGAGCTGCCTTCATCGTGACTGGGTGTCTCTATCCAGAACCGTGCTGTGCCGGCTTCCTTTGAGTCCTGGACCCACGTGTGTATATCCGGCTCTTTGGAGTTTGCTTCGTGTATTGATCGGTATACTGTATTTATTTTTCATGTTTCAGAGCACAAGCTTTTGGTATAAACACGGTAAATGTTGGAAGTGATGTCAAAGTGCTCTAACATTTGTCCTGCGATTCAGTTAATCCTGCATGTAAACAGAGAGTAATGCTGAGAAGCTTTAGAGGAATAATTACGCTTTTCGTGCGCATTAGTATGTGAAAAGACTTTAGAAAATGGCAAAAATTGAGGGTATCTGATTGTTTTTTTTTTCTTTCATGTCCCCTATTGCCTCGGACCTAAAAAACAAACGGAAAACATCAAACAGCATCTTTTCTGTTCTATAAGCCTGGCAGCTTTGGGCCTGTACATGATTTAGTTAAACTATTGCATTTTTTTTATGAAACATGATCTTCCTGTGTACATAAAAACCAAAAACCACATCCTTCCCTTTTTAAATACTCTTTATCATAACTTAGTTAATCTAGTACAACTGTAAATAAAAACACACATACTTTTATTTTAGTTCCGAGGTGAATAACTGGAGGCATTTTGATTAGATATTATTACATTATTATATCTTTTGGCCCTTGTTCATGCCTGGATGTTGCTATTAAAAATCGCATACCTCTAAATGAAAAAAAGCGGTGTAAAAGGCACACATTATTGATACAAATACTTTAGCTAAAATAATGTGTTTTTTGTTTGTTTGTTTATTTGTTTTTAGTGATGTCTAAGTTAATACATGTTCAAGTATTAAGTGATGACAATCACTTTAACCAAATGATTATGAAATTTCTGCTTATTGCAGAAAATAAAAGAACACATTTTTGGTTCAGTAAATATACAAAGATTACAATAACAAAATCATTTTAATAAGTAAAGATTTTGAAAGTTATGAATGCGATCCAGTAATTATTGAATATATATTTAGAGTAGTAACAGCTAATTATATTTTATTATGTGATATGGTTAATATTCATTCTACATTGTAATTATCTGTAATACGGACACCCTACATAACATATGATATTTACTATCTGAATATAACCATGTCATGTCAACAAATGGAAAAGTCAGCCATCTACTATCATTACCATTACTCTGTCCCTTTAGCTCTAACAGCAGGGACGCTTTTTACTCCAAATAGACTCCATAATTTTACATATTCTTTCGTTGTTAAATTACCTTTTATTACCTTAAAAAAAACTGAGAATGATAAAGAAGACCTTTGTGCATTCATTTTAGCATTTCTCATTAGCTTTAAATCTACAACATTTTAAAAAATCAGACCAGACAGATCTACACGTGCGTCCTAAAAAGTGGATGTTTTGAAAAGTGACACACCCCGTTTTAGTGCCATCTAGTGGTTCAGATTTAAAAAGGCAGTTCAAAGGCAGTTTTTACCTCATTGTACCCTACATTTGCTTAAATGTATATGAGTTTGTTTGTTTGTAGGATTGGCAGATAATAAATAATAACTGAGCCGTGATGTAAAAACAACCGTTTTCTGGCATATTTCTAAAATAAGGATCTTAATGTACTCGCTGCACATTGTGTGATTACTTGTGAGGAATGGGATGCTGGTCTAACATGCGTCTCTTCTATATTCTGGGCCTTGCTGAAGTGCTGGTGACAGGCGTTTGACAGGTAGACAGTGGAGTGTAGGGGAAGAGAGTGGAGGAAAAACATGTCTTTGGGAGAGGAGCCCTGGAACTGTCTGCTGTACGGGCCACTCTAAATATATTCTTATGAAGCCATACATACTGCGCATTCATCTCAGCACAGCAGCATTGTGCATTTGCAATTGAACTATGCCATGCTGTTGTGAAATATTAATGTTGGTGCTTTACAGTATAGATTCATTATTTTATATAATAGGGGAAAACTGTTGAAATGTCATGAAATTGGATTTATGCTTGCTCATAATGTATTCATATTTAAACGTGCAACTTAGTTTAGTTAAGCTTGATTGTTTGACTTTTCATTAATGTTTTGATGTTTTAAAGTTCACATTAAACATTTTCATTTTACACGCTCAACAGAACACTTTCAAATTCAACTTGCATATGCATGTTATATGTTTATATTTGGGGTAAGTTGTCACTCTGAGACCTGCCATTAATTTTTTTTTTTAAGAAAAATGTAATTGGTAAAATATTTACGAAATACCAAACATTTCTGGGGGAAAAATTGTAAAAGGTAACAATTTTACAAAATTGTATTGCAAGATATTTGACACCTTACTCCAGTATAAATGTGGCGATTTGCTCCACCCTAAACTATACGCATATCTTGAGAACACAACCTCTAAGCTAAAATCTGTCTTCAAGTCTGTCTCCGTCATTAAACCTTATATGAAACAAGCTTTTAAGTGTGAATTGTCCATAAAGCCATGCTGACAGATTTTTCAGATTCACTAAATGTATTCGTGACCCTGGACCACGAAACCAGTCTCAAGTCGTTGGGGTATGTTTGTAGCAATAGCCAAAAATACATTGTATGGGTCAAAATTGTAGATTTTTCTTTTTTGCCAAAAATCCTTAGGATAGTAAGTAAAGATCATGTTCCATGAAGGTATTTAGTCAATTTCTTACTAAAATATATTAAAACCTAATTTTTGATTAGTAATATGCATTGATAAGATCTAATTTGAACAACTTTAAAGGTGATTTTCTCAGCATTTAGATTTTTCTGTACCCTGAGATTCCAGATTTTCATAAAGTTGTATCTCGGTCAAATATTGCCCTATCCTAACAAATAATACATCAACAGAGAGCTTATTTATTCAGCTTTTAGATCAAATATAAATCTCAATTTTTTCAAAATCAACACTTATGACTGGTTTTGTTGTCCATGGTCATATATATATTTTCAAATTGTTAGCAAACTAATGGCATATTTTTAATAACACCATTTACCATAAAGTACAAAATAGCAAAACGCGTTAACTAATTAAATCATTGAAAAATTATAAAAAACAGTTTTTCCTGTTATTATCTAACATTCTGAGCATCAGTAGTATTTGTCTGCAAGAACACTTTAACTGAGTGATATCTGTTAGGCATATGGCCAATTAGTCTCTTTTGCATTTATGCATAACACTGGAGCCGAATCTGACAAGCGACTCCACAACATTTCTGTACATGCAATTCAAATAATTGTGAATTGAGGATGAGCATGTATATGCACCTTATAAAGTTATGTCTGGGATCCATTAACATACATATGCTTAACTCTAAATAAATAACAAAACAGGTAACAAAACGTGGCCCTGGACCACAAAACCAGTCTGAAGTAAATGCTAAATTATGGCATTTTTTATGCCAAAATCATTAGGATACTAAAAAAAATTAATGTTCCATAAAAATATTTTGTAAATTCCCTACCGTAATGTTAAACCCGATTTTTTTATTAGCAATATGCATTGCTACTTCATTTGGACAACTTTAAATATGAGTTTGTCAGTATTTAGCTTTTTTTTTTTTTTTGCACATTCAGATTTCAGATTTTCAAATGGTTGAATCTCAACTAAATATTGTCCAATCCTAACAAACCATGCATCAATAAGTAGCTGTGTAATAGACTCGATTTGTAACATATGTGTAGCAGCAGCTTCCTGTTACATCCATATATTTACAAACTGTAATTACATGTTCTATAGCTTCTTTACATAATAAATGCATTTTATTTCATGTAAGTACAATGGCTACTAGTAATTACCTAATTAACCTCTGTATTACGACACCTTAATATAAAGTGTTACCGAAAAGTCTACCTGCAAATTATTCTACGTTTACTGTTTCCAAAGTTACCTTTATTTGGATTTCTGACGCACCGCTATACCTCTGGACTACGGCAAGAAAAAGCAAGAGGTTATAATGACAACAGCACAAAATATTCAGATATTCCAAAACTGATGGCATGTCCCCTTGATGCCTGAAAGACTTTCTGTTCCCTGCAGAGCAGAGCCAGGCGAAGAGACTTAAAAGAGTACTGGGTCAGGAGCAGAGATGCAGACTGCCTTTCTGTTTACAAGAAAGTGAGAAAAATTCTTTCGCAGAGAATGAGAGAAGCAGAAATGTTAACATGTTACGGCAGCTTAAGAACTTTTTCATTTTGGAAAATGTGATATATTGAAATCATCACACCCCCTGAGGTGTCCCAGACCATCTTTAATAAATCGCAGGCTGCTATCAAAGTCGTGAAACTTTCTGTTTGTTTTACAGCGGCATTGCCAAATAATTCGCAAATCCATCAGTGCTATAAAACGGTGTCTCAGACAACAGCCCCGTCGGTGCTGGAAAAAGCACCTGAAACGGACGCCCCTCACAGCACTCAGACTATTCTTAGCTCTTTTTCAGAGAATTGGACCTTCCTTGAATCAGATGTCGAACAGAAAGAGCGTCGCTCTGAGGCATACATCACAGACACAAAGAGACCCTGAAGGTTGTTTATTAAATATTTCTAGCAGCTAATTAACCACCCCCACTTCTTGGGATTGCCATTGTTAACGATTCCATCATTTGCAGGTGCATTTATTTTGCGAGACAATGAAGCGAGCTCGGCAGCTGGCCTTCTGTCCTGCCAGTAAAGGCTTGAAAGATGACCCACCTTTGATGCCATGAACTCACTATCTGCCTGACCATTGAGGCAGTTACCAAAATATATTGCTGACGGGAAAAGAACAAATCACTGGTGACTAACAGATATATTGCAGATCCGGAGGCATAGTTTATTCCCTTCCATCCCAAAGGAATTTATTTGATGGTATAGACTGTTGACTGTGTGAGTTAAAAGCCCACTGGTGTTCCTCTATACGATGCTACTGTGGTGCTGCAAACGATACATCTGCTCCAAACCAATGCACGTGAATTTGACGTCTAAACCAGTTTTGGATCTTTTATGTTATATTCGTCGCATTTGATATCATATTTCCCCACAGAAACATTCCGTTGTAGTAAACGCATCAAAAACAGCCCTAACGGAATGCCTGATAGCTTAAAGCCTATCTGCAGATGTTCTTGGCAAGTCTAAAAACATATTTTGTGGACTACCAGTGGTAACTGAGTTGGAATCAGCCACCATGGAGAACATCCCAGCTTTGCAAACTGATATGAATGGCAAGTGAGTTTTCGAGGAGGCAGTGCGTTGCTCTGTCTGTGCCCTTACCTCCAAAGCTTTTTGTAATCTCTCATACATATTGCTTCATCCATCTTTGTTATCTCTTCATAAGAGCACCGGCTCTGTATACAATGCGGATATTTTACCCCAAAGAAATTGTTTCCTTCCTTTTACATTTCAAAAAGTGTTGTCCATTCAACATTTCACTTTACTGGCAGATTTCTCCACATATGTAAATTTGCCATTTTTCTTTGCTTTTTGTCCAAGGTGGAGGTCAAAACAAGTTTGTATGTATACTGTATATATTTCTTCTCAACACTTTAGTTTATGGATATACCTATTTGTTGCTTATTAGCATGCATATTACTATAATATTAGGCCATTTATTAGTGTTAATTAGGTACATAATAATGCCTTATTCTACATGACCTTATTCTACATCCCAACAACGAAATGTAACAGCTACTTAAACTATTAATAAGCAGCAAATTAAGACATTTTTGAGGAAACGGTCGTAGTTAATAGCTAACAAGTGTTACCCTTTTCCTTCTTTCTTTCTTTACTCACATTGAAATATGCATGTAAAATATTTAAATTAATTAGCTATTGATATGGTGTATTTGTGCTAAAAACACAATGCAATGAACATACAAGACAACAAAGATAATGACACAGTGAATAAGACAATATAATAAATGATCAGAAGTTTGGGATCTGTAAGATTTTGTTAAGTAAGAGAAAAGTTTACTATGCTCATCGTCAATGCTGTATTGATTTAATAAACAATACAGTAAAAAAAGAAATACGATTAACGGTAAAATTGTGAAATATAATTGCAATTTAAATAGCAGTTTTATATGTTAATATACCTAAAAATGTAATTTATTTCTTGATGCAAAGCTTAAATTTCAGCATCATTCAGCATCATTCGAGTCACATGATCCTCCAGAAATGATTATAATATGCTGAATTGTTATCAGTGTTGTTTTTGCTGCTTTACATACTGCAGTACATAAATACAACCTGAAATAATTTTGCAGACGTGGAGGACTATAATGTGATAAGAGCTCGCTCAAGAACTGAGGAGCTAAGCCAATCAGGGCTTTATAAGTAATTAACAAGATTTTAAAATCTATACGATGTTTGATAGGGAGCCAGTGCAGTGATGACAGAACCGGGCTAATATGCTCATACTTCCTGGTTCTAGTAAGGACTCTAGCTGCTGCATTTTGAACCAGCTGTA
>JAUYWG010000012.1:3811403-3840746 GCA_034779775.1 Enteromius afrohamiltoni
TTTCACAAATAAAAATTCTGTCATCATTTACTCACCTTCAAGTAGTTCCAAACCTGTATGAATTTCCTTGTTCTGCTGAACATAAAGGAGGATATTTTGAAGAAAGTTTGTAACCAGGCTGTTTTGGGTCATCATTGACTACCATAGTTTTTTTTTTCCTAATATAGAAGTCAATGATCACCAAAACAGGCCATTAAGCTTTCTTTGTGTTCGGCAGAGCAAAGAAATTCATACAGGTTTGGAACTGCTTGAGGGTGAGTACATGATGACAGAATTGACATTTTTGGGTAAACTATTCCTTTAAGACACTACGTAAACTAAAAGCCTTTTTAAATGCATTTTTCTTTCACAAATATATACATTTCTGTTACAATATTACTTCTATCACCAATTGCTGCCACATACTAAATGTTAAGACCAATTATATGCATTTTGTCAATATATATATAAAAAGCAAATAATATTTGTTGTAAAGTTTTGTAATATTATAATATGAACACTTGATACTGTCCAGGGGGAGGAGCCTGCTAAAAGACTTTAAAGTACCATTTCAATGGTAATGACTGCTATGCTATTGGATACAGAGAAAGAAAAAAACGGCGTCAATTAATCTTGATAATCCACATCCTGAAACACGTCAAACAACTCAACTTAGTCAAAACATTCATTTCAAAGTATGCAGATATAGGCCTGTGATTCAAATGACATTGTTAAAAATAGCAAAGGCACCCACACGTTGCATCTGTGTATCTGTGTGAACTTCTCCTTCAGGGTTTGAAAGAATGAGTCTTTTAATGTTGCTATATTTATATCTCTCCAGGGATCGACAACAGTCACTCTCCTCATTCCCATTTCACACAAAAGAAAAGTTTACCCATGTTCAAGTTTAAGAGGATCTGAAAGAAGAGCGAATTCAGACTGGAGCCTGATGTTACACGAGAACGAGCGATTAAAGCACAATGCAGGATAAACGTCTTTATCAGCACACCAACATTTTTCCACAGCGCTAGTGCAAACAAATCAGCAAAACTGTATGCAAAGAAATTTATGCAGATTGCCATGTCATGCACACAAAGCTTATTATTTCCAGTCTGTGAAACTGCACCTTGAAAAAAAAAAAATCTAAATATTTTGACTGTCGTGAATTTCATCTTACCAAGCGTGAACTTTGTGACTTGTGAAACTTTAGATAGATGTCCGAATGACTGCCAGAGAAATTGCACGATTCAATTTCGACTGGGGATGAACTCTAATGAATTTCGTGGAGTGAATATAATGGCGCTACCTGACCGCTCTGGTTTCCAGGTGCCGCGGCTTAAAGACCAGTGGGTCGTCGCTCCGTTGCTCAATCATGCCGCCTCTGCAATAAACAGTGGGAGGCCAATTAGAGCATGGAGCTCTCGCTTGAGATGACAGGAGGTGATTCTCTGAGACCCCGATAAGGATTATTGCGGCTGAATGGCTATAACGCATAAATTATCAGGCTCTCAAGCACAACTCTTCAGGGAAAAGAGATCCCTGATTAAAAAGCACGGCCTGTATATGGGTTGATGAGCTGCACTGTCCAAACATTGTACGTGGCTCCTAAGAAAAATATCATTATTAGTGCTGGCTGAAGCGAGAAAGTGTATTGCTCATTCCAAGGGTCAAGGATCTGAACAAATAGCTACCCATTTGAATTAAGCACTTTTTTCTCATCACTTATTCAAAAATGCACCTAAAGGTGTAGTTTAAACTAAAATTAAAAGTTTGCTGAAATTTGATTGTCCATTTGCGATACAGATTGGTTTGTTACTTGAACAAAAAGTTTAAAAAGATTTGGAGAAATGTACAACAATTGTTCTCAAGAATGCAGTGAATGGGTGCCGTCAGAATCCGAGTCCAAACAGCTTAAAAACATCCTAATAATCCACACCACTCCAGTCCATCAGCTCACATCTGAAGAAGTGAAAAGAGGTGTGTTTGCATGTTTCTGACTAAATCAACAAATCCCTTATGATATCTTATTTTAAACACAAGAGATTTAGTGGATTTTTTTCACTAGGGGAAGCGCTATTTTAAATTGTGGACTCTTATTTAGGCCAGAAGTGATGGTTTAAAGTTGAAACATCTTATTTATTTGTTACAAACACTTAAACATTTGGTTTCTCAAGATGTTAACTGATGGGCTGGAGTGGTGTTGACTGTAATGTTTTTATCAGCTGTTTGGATATTCTGATGGCACCCATTCACTGCAGAGCATCCATTGCTGAAAAGGTGATGCTACATTTCTTCAAAACTGGTGAAGAAGTAAACTCATCTAAAAACGCATCTACTAATTGGATGGCTATGAATTCATATTTATAAATGAATTCACAAAATTTGAAAATAAAAATAATAACATTATTGTTTGCAGAAAGAAAATGTTATTACAGTACTTTTTACTTGGTGGTTGTCATTTACTAGAGTCATTAAATTGGAACTTTTCTTGAAAATCATATAAAAAAAAACATAAGAAACAAACATGAGTACATAAAGTTTGTTTATCAAAGGCAAAGCCAGTTCTGATGGGCAGATGAAGACTACCAAACAGCCCTATTGATCTGTGACACTGACATCAATTCCCATCTACATCTCTTTTATTTTCTAACTGCCCTAAGGGTCAACAATCTATTGTGATGAGAGACACTACTGGCCCTTCACCAGACAGAAAATAAATGTCTGCTAAATGGGGCTATTGTTTCAAACATTATAACAGCGCCTGCAAAGGACAGCATGTGTGGCCCAAGGCTTTCAAAACACGTTCCACTGAGGTCAGGGTGTGATGTTTTCTCCTGTCAGGCACTTCAACAACAGGGAAAAGCAATATCACAGCAACTCAACACCTCCCCCAAGCACTAAAAACCCATGAAATACTCTGAGGGCTGAGAATGAGGAAATAAATGTGCCAAATATAATTAAAACACCTTACTTGAGAACTGCATTTGTTCTATTATTTCCCTATAAGGTCTAACAGTAATATTTAATATGGAAAGAATCACTGTTAGCACTGCTTATAAGAGTAAGGGAATTGAACAAACCTCTAACCCTGTTAAATTTTGCCATGTAACTCACCTTGTACATGAATGATGTACTGAATCAAGCTGCTTGCTGAGGAAAGATATGATATTATTTTAATAAGCGATCTGGAATAGTTCACCCAAACATGAAATAATTTGATCTCACGGCCCTCAGGCCATCCAAGATGTAGTTAGTTTGTTTCTTCATCAGATGTGGCGAAACGTAGCATTTGCTCAGCAATGGATGCTCTGCAGTGAATGGGTGCCGTCAGTCCAAACAGCTGATAAAAACATCACACTAATCCACACCACTCCAGTTCATCAGTTAACATCTTGAGATAACTAAATATGCTTGTTTGTAAGAAACAAATCTAGAATTAATGCATTTTAACTTTAAACTCTTAATTCTGGGCAATTCTTTAATCCATAATAAAGTCCATCTCCTGTTGTCTTTCATCACAATCCACACACATATTTTATCAGCTGTTTGGACTGACGGCACCCATTCACTGAAGAGCATCCATTAGTGAGCAATTGAAAAACATTTCTCCAAATCTGATGAAGAATCTCATCTACATCTTGGATGATTTTAGGGTGAAAATATGTTCCAGATGCATGCTGGATGTTAAAATGGACTAAATATTTTACAATTTAAATGAAAGTATGGACTCAAAATCTATTGAAAAAGGCTCACTTTGGCTGAGCCTCCAGCAACACTTAAAAGATCAACAGTTTATATTATTCAAAATAGTGCACATCTCAAACTAGTGAAAGAAACCCTCTCATGGCACTGCTTTCATATGGATGAGATTAAGATGTCTGAAATCCCTCGGCTCTGACATTCACTGGATGTAATGGACGTGACGTCGAAACCATCATGGGAGGAAAATGCAGCTTCAAAAAGAGGACAGGTCTGCGGGGGGAAATACTCCTTAAAGTCGACCAACCGCATATGTTCAACGTTCCCACATGAAATGTCCAAGTCAGCAGTAAGGACCCACATCACATTATTCCACCCACTGATTTGAGTTTTTTGGTCTGCTTGGACAGTCGTACTCTCAAACTAAGGCCAGAAACACTCATGCAAGCATACAAATGCAAATGTTTGGCCAACGCATTCATGAGTGCCATCTTGTCATACATACTAATGTGAGTTAGCGCATAGCGTACATTTGAAGCTGCCTATAAATCGGATTTTAAACGTAATTACAATTTCTGCTCTTCACAATTAATTAAGCATATTTGCCCGCAGGTTTATTATTCTAAAAAGCATCTTTTTTATGCGACATTTGCATTATCTTGCATTGGTAGCAAGCCTCCACAAGCTTTTATGCTTATGGTTGCCAAATGTGTTTAAATTCCCCAATTAGAACATATCTCTTAGATAGATATAGTTTCTGTCCAGTGACATTCAATTATAGACCCCAATGAAAAATGCTAACATCATTTGGAATTCTTGGAGTTTTAGGATTTTCAGTGGCTAAGCTTCAAAAAAAAGGTTTTTAATATAGAGTGGGAATTTATATGATTACTGTAACACTTTAAAAAAATTTAATGAGTTATGTAATTTGACATTCTTTTGATTTAATTTGCATGAAAAAGAATAAAGAAATAAAGATGTATAGTGGTGAAATCAAAGCCAAAATATTAAATGTCACGGATGTATTTTTACCAAGTAACCCATTATTTTGTAGAGGAGGATTGAAATGACAGTTTTCACCTGAGATTCAGAGTCAGAATTACAGGATGATAAAAAAAAAATCATTTTTTTTAACAGAGATTGGTAGGTCTACAAGTAAAATCTGTTGACTTTAGCAATCTATAAATGGCATCATATGCCAATGGTGACCATTCAACAATGGGGAAAAAATACCTTCTATGGTTTCAGATACACTTCTAGTTTCAACATGATTAATTCCTCAGACATTCCCCTTTATAAACAAAAAGTATACAAAATGTACAAAACACCTTTTGGTTTAGAACACTGAATATGGTTAAACAAAGATGCCAGATGGAAAGTTAATTTAGGCTCAAACACCGACAGGCCATTAAGATATAATATTATAGAAGTTACAAGCATGCAAACCTTAAACAACTAACTTAAAGTGCTTTTTTCACCCGATATTTATTTAATCAGTCTCCATTGCCATGTTCAACAAAAGATCTACCAATCTACAGATCTACCAATCCCTACATAAAAAATAATAAAACAAAACTAATCCTACCATTTTAAGTAATTTTAACCATACTGTAATCTGGCTCCAAATCTCAGGTTAAAAATGTACCTCTACCTAGGGCTGGGTGATATATATATAACGATATATTATGTGCATCTCGTCAGTAAAGCCGGTTCTTTGATTAGAGGTTAATCTCCATCAGCTGTTTTTAAGTGCAGCGCCAGTTTATGAACAGAGCCGTAGATCACTGACAAGCTACACGTTGAGTTTCACGGGTGATTCAATGGCGCAGCTTCTCAGAGATTTACGGCTCTGTTCATAAGCTGGCGTTCCTTTTAAAAACAGCTGAAGAAGATTTAACGCTAATCAAAGAACCGGCTTTACTGATGAGATGCGCATAATATATTGTTCAATATGAATCGCCCAGCCCTACCTCTACAAATTATGGATTACTTAGTAAATATACATCCTTGATGCTTAATATTTTGACTTCTTTTCCTTCATTTATATTTGGTTGAGTTGAAATTTACTCTCAGTCATATCTTTGTACAGGAGATGACGTCTATCCAACCAGTGATGCAAGATCACAGGCATCAAACCGACTTGCATGGCCATTACTTGTAGCATGAACTGGTTTCTCAGTGAAGCTTTCATCAGGGAACAGCGCTTCCAACGGCAGGCACCTGATCTCATCAATCTTTCATCATCTTCTTATAGATTTGCACTTTAAGTGGCAAACAAATGTGACAAAAAAAGAGAAACTTTAGAAGAAGAAACATTCATCATAAAACTAGGCCACTTCCAGTCTCACTTTAAAAAGTGTGTAATATTTAGTTTTCATCTAAATGAAGCCGTAGTATGATATTCACAGCTCACAGCTGGAAAGAATCCTTAAAAATGCAACACTGCTCAGTTGATTTTTTAAGTAGTCTTGATTACACATAGACACCATGCATAATTTAATCAGACCAGCAGCATAAATCTTCAACAGTCCGGAACAAACTGTAATGTATCAATGTTTTCGATCGCAATTAGGAATCCCCACTTGAAAACACAAATGCATGAACTGAGTGAGTCTTGACAAAACCCCAACATTTGTGAGGCCTAATATTTCACAAATGTTAGAAATAACAGTCCAGTAATTCCTTTAAGCAATCAAAAAAGGGCAATCCAGGATCAAGCCAAAACAAGCAGAGTAGCAGCTGAATGTCCGTAGATTGATTGTGTTTAATGAGTCAGAGGGTCGCTGCAAGTCTGCTCATAAATGTCTCGACTTAGAGATATTTGCACAAGTGTCATCTCAGTAAAACCTCTGCTTTCATTAATATTCCCTGTCGCCTGACTGACATTTACATTGCAGCACTACGAAAGATCTAGCATTGATGTTTTAATGTAAAATCTACTCTACAACATTTCAATATGCCAAAGGACATTTGTGTTTTTCATTCGTGTCTTTAGCATCAGAACCAGCTATGGGGCATTTCCAGCACAAATTTTACCCCAAATCAAAAAAACTATTATATTGGCTTAAAATATAATATAAATAAAAATAATTTATATTTATATTTATTAATTTTGCTTTTACTTGTTAAAATGTCATACACTTATGGCTATGACCATAAAACGCTGCAATCTGATGTTGATGTTATATAAATATTTTTTCTAATTTGTTTTTCGATAAAGATAATTGAACAATATTTTGATAATATGACTAAAACCACCAGTAGGTGGCGGTTAGTTCATTGAATCATTCATTTAAATGATTCATTCAGTGGGGTTGTTTCCTTATGGAACTCTCTTCCAATGCTTATCAAAGAGTTTGTTCATCCAAAAATGTCAATTACTCACGCTCATGTCTTTCCAAACCCATAAAACCTTTGTTCATCTCCAGAACACAAATGTAGATATTGTGGAAGATAACAGAGAACCAACTGACCCTCCATTTTTAGATCTGTATACAGGATTTAATTATGTTTGCGTGAATGTATGCAATTCTCTATGTTGTATTTATTATGCTAGAAAGCACTTTGGTCAAATAATGTTGTTCTAAATATGCTACAGAAATAAATATGCATTATTGTATTGTTTACAATGGCTGATTCATTCAGAAACAAATCAAGAGACTGCCATTATGAACGGATCACTGAATCAATGATTCATTCAAAAACAGATTCATTCAGGGACAGAAATCTGCATCGTTACACTGTGATGCACAAATGTTCTTCTCCGGCTTTGTTTGCAACCATTTACTTTGACGAAAACGAAAAGACAATACCGTGTCTAAAACTCTTGCTTTTTCAATATCAATATCACATTTGCAATAAATACCAGCAACATTCTAGAAATTGGTTCACAAAGAACAAGTTGCTTTCACTGCTTTTATTTCTGTACATGCACTAGAAAGATGTCATTTGACCATATTGCTGCTTTTTAAGCATCTCTTGCAGAATAGGCACATTTTTAAGATGCTGTCAGGTTAAAAGAAATTCAACTTTTAAAAATGCACCTTAGACTGTGTCCCATTTATGTCTTATAGAGCAACATCACACTCATAATCAAGCTGAACATCAGCACACCTGTGATTAAGCCTAATAAATCATCATATTAATCCGAATGAAAGCATTTGACAGCATTTTGTGAATTCATCACTATGGCTGTAAGCAGAAAACCAAACTTCATCAATTAAAAGTAAAGCAGGTCCACTGAACAGTTACTAACTTTTTGAAATGTCAATTGCTTTATTTGGTGTATACGCTTTATTTCTGTTGCTCAGCAGCAGGTCAGTGTTCATGTCTTCCCTCCATCTGACAATTATTTTCAGACGCTTCAAAGTTCTTTTTCAGGAATGCAAGCTGTTTTAAGACATGCTTTTCTTGAGTTTGTCCAAGTACCTACATTTATTACTTGCTCCTGCATTTCTATTCAGCTTTAGAAGAGCGTACTAGACTTGTTTCACTTGTTTCAGTCTTTTTTAAACGAAGTACTTTTACATTTTACATATTTGAATTCAAATAAATATTACACCACTAAATGCAGCAATTTAATAACAAACCAAAAATATTGGAATTCTGCTCAAAAGCAAAACTATTTTTTGCAATCAAAATAAATAATAAATGCATGCTTCCTTGAGGCTCTGAAAATATCTTGACAACTCATTAGCGATTCAATCCAGCAATCAAGTCTATTCTGTCTTAAAATGTTAAATTAAGCTGTCAAAAATGGTTCCCCATGTAAGAGCTTCTTCAATGAAATGAGGAATAGCAAATTCATACAATGAATTTGTCAGTGACAGGAAGCTTTTAGTATTAAACACACACACCTTCCACTCAATGACCAGCCATGGTTCATTGATTACCTTATCAGAGGAATGTCAAAAGAGAAAGGCTCGCTCATTTCTATTTCTGTGTTGAGAGAGAGAGAGGAGCAAGCTTTGTGACAGTGCATTTCTGCTTGAAAGAATATTCAAATGACACCCGCTATCTCTCAAACGACAACGCAATACAACATAAAGCAACAAAACAAATAGAAAAGCCAGAGGAGTGCTCATGGACTTTCTGCCCTTGACTAACCAGAGCATCCTTCACGCTTCCACCCCGGAATTGTGCCAATGTCCTCTGTTTAGGGACGAGTGTGTGTGTGTGTTTAGTGCGTTATTAGGAAAAATGCTAGATCGAATCTAGATCGAAAGAGCAGAAAAGACCGGTTTCAGTCATTGTATTGAGCCGTATATATTTGCCATCACTTTAATGGTTCTTCTAAGCTGGTAAACGTGAATTAAATCCCTTTATGTGACTGGTATCCAAAACCTCTCACCATTAAACATCTCTTTGACTGCTATAAGGCAGGATAAAAATGATACACAAAGATACATTTAAATACTCCAGTAATTTCCACTCGAACAGCCCAATACCAAACAAGCGTAAGGAAATAAACACATTCACCGCTGATCCCCTATTTCCTTTAGTCAAAGACTAGGCAGGATCTAAGCCAGGATTTAATCTAAGTCCTCGCTGCACAGAGTGTTAAGAGCAGCAAATTGAGCTCTACAAGAACAGACTACAGTGCAACACAAAAATCACAGACGCAGACAGAGCACTCGCGCTTTGCTTTCAAAGCATCAGCTGGTGGAATACAATGCCTTCAGCAGCACTGATAAACCTTACATGAAGTGAAGGCACAGAGGCTTAGTGGCTTTGTGGAAGGTCACAAATCCATCTCAGACCAGGAGAAACACAACACGGAGGGCTAAAGAGATGCTGGGATAAAACACAAAGAAAGAAATATGGCGGAATGAGACGAAAACATCACTGTGTGAGGTTCACACAAATAACAGTGCATCATGAAACTCAAAAGAGCAGTCCTTTTAAGTCTTCAGAATTCATGCGATGCAGTTAAAGAAACTAACCAAAATTATATCAGTATTATTTACTGATCATAATCCTCTCTCCTAAACTAGATAACCAGTCTGACTAATCAAAGCAATAATTCGATACGGAGAAGATTTCAAAACTTCGAAACTTCATAAATGTGATGTGGAGAAGGAAAGTGATCATGAATTAGTAATGGTGCACTGTTATTTTGGCAATCAAAATACTCAACTGAAACAAAAAAACAGGCCACTATTGTATAAATGCAAAACAAAAAAAAAAAAAAGGAAATTCATAGGGCCCTATTATTGTAAAAAAGTAAATAAAGATGATGTTTTTATGAACTTAGTCAATTACTGATGCTTTTTTAAAATTTAATCTGATCCAGAATCAATTAAAATGAAACGCAAAACACAACACAAAATTGGTCAATGAACAAAACAAATACAGAATTTATGAAAATATAAAACATTTTATTAGGGCCATACAAACTACATTTTTTATAAATTAATAAATTTGATACAACTTTTCAATTGTATGAGTATCAGTTTATTAGACATCGTTTTTGATTAATAAAAGAGAATTTAACCAACAACAACAAAAAGTTAAAACAAAAAGAAAAAAAAATTATTTCATAGGCCCCCTAAAATATACTCTGCACACTTTTCCCTCAATAACTAAATAAAAACACAACATAAATGACATCCACAAGGAAAGAAGAGCAGTTACGAAAGCATCGGAACAATAACAATATCTTCAAAAAGTTGATTTATTTCAACCATTCCATTCAAGAAGTGAAACTATGGGGATTTTCTATGGGGTTAAGGTCAGGTGAGTTTGGTGGCTAATTAAGAACGGGGATACCATGGTCCTTAAACCAGGCACTGGTAGCTTTGACACTGTGTGTAGGTGCCAAGTCCTGTTGGAAAATGAAATCTGCATCTCCATAAAGTTAGTCAGCAGCAGGAAGAATGAAGTGCTCAGAAACACCCTGGTATACAGCTGCACTGACCTTGGACCAGCAGATGACATGACACCCCAAACAATCACTGACTGTGGAAACTTTACACTTGACCTCAAGCAGTATGGTTTCTGTGCCTCTCCTCTCTTCCTCCAGACTCTAGGACCCTGATTTCCAAAGGAAATGCAAAATTTACTTTCATCAGAGAACATAACTTTGGAGCACTCAGCAGCAGTCCAGTCCTTCTTTAGCCCAGGCTTTAGCCTTTTGGACAACTGTCAAATCAGCAGTCTTCCCCCATGATTGTGTAGCCTACAGAACTAGACCATTTAAAGTCCTTTGCAGGTGTTTTGAGTTAATTAGCTGATTAGAGTGGCACCAGGTGTCTTCAATACTGAACCTTTTCACAATTAGTGAAAATTTCACTGAAATTTGGGGTTTTCATTAGTTGTCAGTTTTAATCATCAAAATTAAAAGAAATAAACACTTGAAATATATCAGACTATGTGGAACGCATGTATACATTATATAAGTTTCACTTTGTGAACAGAATTATTGAAATGAATCAACTTTTATATGACCAGCACCTGTATATGCAATAGACTCCCCTCCAAAAGTATTGGGACAGTGAAGCCAATTCCTTTATTTGTTTCTGTAGCCTGAATATCAGATAAGACATTTACATGTCAGCTTTTATTTCTAGGCATTCATATCTGGATCTGACACACAACTTGAACTGAATAACTAAACTTACCCACTTTTCATGTGAGCAAAAGTATTGGAACATGTGACTGACAGGTGTATTTTGTTGCCCAGGTGTGTCCTACCAAAATGACCATTCAAACAATAATTAGCACTGAATGCCTATGTCTAATGCTCAGTTTCAGATTTGGGTTTTGCCTGTTCAAACCGCATTTATAGCTAAAGAGGTTAATATGAGTGTTACAAGCTCTTGGAGCAAAAAGAAGATCATTAAAGTCTCAAAACCAAAGAGATATTCTTTATAAAAGTTATGACTTCCATAACAGAGGCCAAATGTTTATGGAAAGAAAGAAGGCTTATTGAGTTATTGCTGGACATGCTGTGCGTCATTGCGAAAGTGAATACTTTCTTTGTGCTTCCAAAAGAGGACACAACTAGAACTAAGTTATATTTACAACACTGTTCCAGAACAGCTCAACACTTTAGTGGACTATTTCCTGAACCTGGGAGCAGTTTATGCTACATGTCTGGTGCTTCTGACTCACAACCTTTATGTAAGTTACCTTTTCTTATTAAAATAATGTGGTTTAATTATAGGAAGCTTAAACCACATAAACGCACTGCATTAAACCAATTACACAAAATAATTTTTGTAACTTGAACCCTTTGAGAGGTGTAACAAACATGAAAACCAGAAAGCTGTCTATGGGTGAAAAAACAAGCAATTGTGAACCTGAGAGAAGAGCCATTAAGCCATTGGAGTGTCCTGAAGAAGAAGGAAGCCACGGTAACAGACAGTGAACAGGAAGACCAAGGAAAACAACTGCAGCCGATGACAGGAACATTGTGAGAGCTGTCAGGAAAAGACCCTAAAACAACTGTAAGTGAGATCAGCAACAAGCTCCAGAGGAGTGAAGGTATCACAATCTACTGTTCACAGAAGACTTCACGATCACAAGTGCAGAGGCCACACCAGAAGATCAAACCACTCATTAGCAAGAAGAATAGGAAGGCCAGGCTGGAATTTAACAAAAAGTACAGATGTGAGCCTCAAAAATTTGGGGACAAAGTTTTATGGACTGATGAGAAGGATGAACCTTTACCAAAGTGATGGAAAGGCTAAAGTTTGGAGAAAGAAAGGATCTGTTCATGATCCCAAACTTACAAGATCTTCTGCCTCTTCTGGGACGGGCTCATCATCATTGATGATGTTATTATACATGACGGCAGCCGCAAAATTAATTCAGAAGTATACAGAAATATTTTGTCTGCCAATTTAAGTAACAATGCAACCAAATGTATTGGGAGATCCTTCATCATCTAAAGAGGAGGCTGAAGTGGGTCACAGGCATGATGTAGTTATTGAAAGCAAAGGGTTTGCAACTAAATATGAAAGCTTATTTACTTTAATCTATGTTCATTTTATCCGTTTCAATAAATTTGCTCACATGAAAAGTGGGTGGGTTTAAACAAAAGGTGATATTTTCTAAGTTGTGTGTCAGATCCAGATGTAAATACCTGGCAATAAAAGCCGGCATGTAAATCTCTCGTCTGATATTCATCATCTTTTGATGTCAAACAAGAAAAATGTTCAGTCTACAGCAAAAATAAAGGAATGGTCCTCATTGTCACAATACTTTTGAAGGAGAGTGAATACACACACACACACACACATATATATATATATATATAAATACATGCATGCATTTTTTAATTAACATCTATATATTACATACAAACACATCAGCTGTGTTGACACTTCATTGACCAAAAACAATAATAAAGTGAAGCAATATCAAAAATGTTTGGTTAAAATTTTAGTGACAAAACTAAATACAGCTGGTTGAATTCATCACCTGAAAACAAAACACCTTCAACAGCATACTAGCTCAATTACACAATTTTAACTACCCTTTTTTGTGCATTTCAGTTTTTGGTTAAATGAACTGTAAACAAATCACTTTGGTGCATCACTGTGAATTATGACTAAATCTTTTAGCCTGTTTATCACACAGAAGTTACTGTATGACACTAGACGACTCTGAACATAATGCACAAATGATCACTGTAATTGCATGAAAAGGCACATCAACGTTTCTCAAACATTCTTAGAGATGATTTATGAAGTTTGCATTTTTGACAGCAAGAAGTGACTGGATGAAAGAATGACAGACGTGTAAAACACACTGCTTTCGATCAATGCCGTTCTGCAACAGAGAGCTTGCATTCAATAAAGAAAGCTATGCTTTGCACAATATAAGAATTACCTCTCTGCTTCCCACCGAGTCTAAACAACCCAAACTTTGACAAGTTCGCAAGAAGCCGGCCGATCATCATCTTGTTGACAACGAGGCCTATAACTGTCATGCACTGATACCCGCCAGTGGTTGTGCGTTTCTCTTGTGTTGCTAGGATACAAAGCTTTTCATGTGAATCACTACAGACGTGTTATTGCTGCAGTCCTCACACTCACTCGCCTTTCGCCTTTCCACACGCTCCACACTCCAAAAACACTGAAAACAATGAGACGGGGAGCCATTCAATTATTGCTCCACCAAGAGCCCATTTCTACCAGCACACCTGGCAGGAATATTAAGATGATCATGAAGCATATTTAACAACAGTTTAAATGCATCACGTCGCTTCACTGAGAACATTTACCCAAATATCTTAGTGCTTAACTGATGGCAGTCATACCGCACAATTCTACAAATTTTATCTATAATTACTTCCTAATAATAACTCAGATTGACAGTCAACAAGCACTAAGACTAAATGAATCAAAGCAAATCCCACAAATATGAGGTGAGACTGAAACGGTCAAATTTAATACAGTATTTGTGCTAGCCTATAATATTTCAGATTAGGTTAAATTGATCAAGAAAAAAAAACTGAAACTGTTATGAAACATCACTAATAAGCAAATTAATAACCCATACACACACACACACACATGCATATTCTTCTACTAAAAAAAAGAGCAATTACATACAGATATTTGCTAATAATTACCTAAATAAATGTATCTATTAGCCACAAAGTGTGTGGTTATTTATTAAAACATATTCATATTCCGCGTGTTAGAAAAATTGCAATACGATGCTCTTTCAGCCAACTAACCTGTCGGTTCTCAGAGCATCGCGAATCAAACACCTGTCTCAGTTACTGAACGAATCAACAGAGAACGAATTGTTCAGATCGGTTTAACCGCTTCAAATGGTTCATAAAAAGATCCGACTCTAATGAACGATTCCCTTTACGAATCACATACGCAACTCATCGGGACCGCTGTGACGTAACAGACGGGAGACGTAAAACTGTTTAGCTTCACACAGTGTTATTATTCATGTTAACCAGAATTTACAACAAGTTCAATAATTATTGTTTTGTTTTTCTAAAATGTCAATAAACATGACATCTCATTTACGCAATGTTTGGTCGTTTTTAAGTAACAGTGGCTAATAACTCCAAGTTACCATATTTGATTATAGCCATTATAGTTGAATAATTATTCATGTAAGAGAACCTTTTAACTACCCAGAAACATTAAGACGCTATCCAAATTACATTCACAAAAGTATACTAGATTCCGTACACCATACTCTCGCTTAAAAAACATGACAAAAAGAGACACGTTAAAGTGTTTAAAGCGCATTGCGGCGTGCTCTGGAACAGGATGTCGTATCGCTCGAAATAACACGGAAAAGCGCAACTTACGTTAAACTTACGCTTCAGTGCTGCAATGCATAAGAACGATCTCCCTGTGTAGAAGTTATACGAGCGCTCACCTCATATGAAGAGCGAGGAAGTGTCCAAGCCCACCGCCAAGAACATAAACACTCCCGACCCGGAGACAGCGTCCGGTGCTCGGCTGCAGAGCTGCGCTGGGGTCGCCTCGGTGTGCGGCGGTGTTCCAGCGCATGCAGCACTGCTGGAGAACGGCTGGGGTCCAGCGGGGGACTAGAAGAGCCAGAGAGCCGTATCGCTGCTGTCAGAGCGGAGGTAAACACGAGGCATTATGGGAATCTGGAGGAGCAACGTGCTTTAATCACGCGGGAAGCACACAGCGACATCTAGGGTGCAACATTGTTTCATTTGCAAAACAATCAAGAAGTATCATGACACTAGCGTTTTTATTTGGGCATGCCTGCATGGTACTATGGCATTCTTTGAAATATTTTAGGGTACTGTTATGTATTACGGGATTCACAAAAAGAAAATCCACATTAAAAAAAAAGATCAAAACAGAACAGATTAAAAATAAAACTACATAAAAAACATGAATTAATTAGATATGGATTTACTGCCTGGATCCACATACTCACAAACCCTGAACAACCCAACTCAATGATAATTAGACAAGCTTTGAATCAATTTTGTCTTTGTGTGCTCTTTCCTAATGAAACACTTTTGTCCTTGATGAAAGCTTCCTTCGACAAATCACTTTTGAGATTGATTGATGCAATTAGAATTCTAATACAGACTATTGTCAGATGAGCATCCGTGATTTTGTGTAATTATCCATAAATGCATAATAGATTGCAATTATTATTAAAGAACTGTTCCATTACTTGAAATAAATTAAACACGTTTGAAAATAAAATATGTGAAAAAAATGGAACGTATTTTATGTCAGCTAGTTGCCAAGACAACATGTGGTTTTCATGTACTGTTACTTACTAAAATAAGTAATATTTCAGTTAAAATTAATAAAAACTATGTAGACATGTATAAAAACAAAAACTATTAGAAAGGACAGACACACAACAGCATTACTAAAACTTGAACAAAAATGTTAACAGAAAAGAACTATATATATATATATATATATAAAAGAAATTCAAAAATTAATAAAATAAATAAATAGAATTGTATTTAAGTGGTTTCCATCAAGACCATGGAAACAAAAATCAGTTACTTAGAAATAGTAAGAAATAGTTCAGTTTACTCACTCTCAGGTTATCCAAGATGTGGACGAATTCGTTTAATCATGGGAACAGGTTTAAAAAAATGTATCATCACATCACTTGCTTAGTGAATCTTCTGCAGTGAATGGATGCTGTCAGAGTTCAAACAGCTGATTAAAACATCACAATGATCCACACAACTCCAGTTCATTGGATAACAACTTCTGAAGTGAAAAGCTGTATAAAAAACAAATCTAACATTTTAATTTTGATTAACTTTTCAGCTGATTTCAGACCTAATTCAGAATACTTTTTTCACAGGAGAAAGCAGAAATAATGAAGTAAAATTTAACTATGAATTTGTTGCTTAAAAACACCTAGGCTTCATGGGATGTCAGTGTGATGCACTGGAGTAGGGTGGATTATATTTGGATTATTTTGATGTTTTTAATCAGCTGTTTGAACTCTCATTCTGACGGCACCCATTCACTGCAGATCATCCATTGCTGAGCAAGTGATAGACTGACACATTTCTCCAAAACATCTTGGATGGCCTGAGGGTGGGAACATTTCAGCAAATATTTATTTTAGGGTGAACTATTCCTTCGACAGACCACATTTTAGTATAAAGGTACCTAAGGAATTGTCTTCACAATAAAAGAGAAAAGTTACATTACCTGCAGCAGCAGCACAAAACAATGATTACCTCTTTGGTTATTGGTTATTCTCTGCCTGCCACAGACAGTTTCTTTGTACTTTCAAAGTTCCATTAGTAGTTTAGTTTCATTACAAAAGAAAGTGGAAGTTATTATTTTAATAAGAAATTTGTTTTTTATTTATAACATGCATTTATGAATTGCGAACAATAAGACTACTAAGGTCAACTTTTGATATCAAGATTACATTGGGCAGAGCACATAAACACAGCTAATTCTGGTAGGCTTTGCCTTTGTGCAGTGTAATTAATCATCGTGAGGTTTTTAAAACCATAAACACACTGAATCTAATGTAGCTCTGAAATAGAGCAGAGAGCGCAAGGCCAACAAGAAAAAGCTCACCACGTCCTGAACAGATCACACCCCTCATGATTTATTGCTCTCCTGTGTTCTATATTCCTTTAGCTGCTGCAAAAGTGTAAATAAATCTCACAGTTTTATTCTTCATCATGAGCTTTTAAGGATGAAAACATATTATTAAATGTTTTCTCTCTAATGGACAACAGCTCCTACATCAAAGGTGATAATGTATATATACTATTACAAGAACAATAGTTTTCCTCTATTAGCAGATATTCTGCAGAAGAACCACTTTATGCTTCATGACATGTCTTTTAACACACAACTGAG
The DNA here is from genome assembly GCA_034779775.1 of Enteromius afrohamiltoni. Lineage (NCBI taxonomy): Eukaryota > Metazoa > Chordata > Actinopteri > Cypriniformes > Cyprinidae > Enteromius > Enteromius afrohamiltoni. The sequence continues at coordinate 3,828,902 of JAUYWG010000012.1, forward strand.
GTCCCTTTGAGATTTGCGGTGTAAATGCACTGTGCTAGAGAGACAGATTGAATAAAAGCAAGAGAAATATGAAAGCGCAAAGTCTCACACAAACAATTGTCCTCATTTGTCATACAAAGTCCACAGACAATACTGCACTGGGAGGTATTCATGAATGGCAAACAATTAATCTTCAAACCAATTCAGATGACTTTGTATCATTAGAAGCATACAAACCAGGACCAAATGCACACTGCATGAATTGTAAATTTTATGGCATCAGAAAAAAAATTATTATAACAATTAAATCAAACATGCATTTAATGCTTGAGAAGCAAAGTTATATAATGTATTAAAATGTAAAAAAAATTTTTGTCTCATTAACAAATAGCTTTTATTTACCTCCACATAAAAAAAAAAAAGGGTTCGGTTTGTATCACGGTTTTCTGGCCACGGTAACAGTTCGGTTTCGATACATCAATATTACTGTACAGTACTGTATGTGAGCTCTAACATAGCAGGAGGTCATTTGCCCTGCCATTTGTCAAAACACAACATTTATTTTTCAAGGGCAAAAAACGGACAATATAAAAAGTGAAGAATAAAGTGAAATATAAACACATTATTCAAATAAATATTGACAGCAACAAGAAAATACTTTTCTAAATACACCATCAGAGCAAACAACAATAATAAAAAAAATTATCACTAAGTGGCGGACAACTCTCTCCATCCACCAATGCCACGTTGCACCACAGACTGTCCAGGAATTGGTGGATGCTTTAGCCCAAGTCTGGGAGGAGATCCTTCAGAAGACCATCCGCCACCTCATCAGGAGCATGCCCAGGCACTGTAGGGAGGTCTGAGCCTCATTTTGACTTGTTTAAGGACATTAAATCGAAGTTAGATCAGCCTGTATTGTGTTTTTCCACTTTAATTTTGAGTGTGACTTTAATAAATTTGATTTCCATTTATAATTTTTGTGTGATTCTGTTGTCAGCACATTAAACTACGTAAAGAACAAAGTATTTAATAAGAATATTTAATACATTTAGATCTAGAATGTGTTCCTTTAGTGTTCCCTTTATTTTTTAAGCATATATACACACACATACATGCTCAGAAACATAAAGAAAACAGTGAGTCGAGTGAAATATCACAACACATCTTTCATGAAAACATGCAGAGCTATTGATAAAGATATGAAAACTTTGTGATGTTTTCATGCAGGGAGCCAGAGTGGTGGTAAAAAAAAAAAAACAGCCTGAGGTTCGAAAGCAGAAAACACAGACAGAACATCCAGAGGATCAGATGCTGTGTATGTGCTGTGTGTAGGATACAGTCTTCAAGGAAAAGACTGTGTCTACACCAAAGACCCCTGGCAAACCGGAAGCTAGAATCCGTGATGGGTGGAAGAGAAACTGGATACAAGCATCTCTCAATAACTCGTTTTATGAGGTGTAACTGTGTGTTCAGCTAATGGCTCTCTGCGTTGGTGTCCAGGTGCTTTGAGTAGGAGCAGATGTACTTCATAACAAACCAAAATGGAGAAATAACTCAGAAAGACGAGAAGAGCTTCATAAAGAACAGAGCACAGGAATAGTCCAGTGGTTACGTAACCAGGTGAGCTGATACACAACCCTTTCACTTCCACAGAGATAAAAGGCGACACAGTTTTTTTCTGGATTTTGACCATATGATCAAGGTGATTATTAATGGATGTATTATTTAGTTCACACTGGTGTCCTGTAAAAACAGTGTATGAGAAAAAACTAAAACATACGGAAATAAAAATATTAAAATATAATATTAAAACCTGTTTTAAGCTTTAAACTTGTTTTAACATTTGTAATATTTCTAACATTATTTTTTTTTTATTATTATATAGTATTTATAACAGTTTATATTATTGTATTTATAACAATCATATAGATACTGTCATGATTTAGAGGCAAGAAGACATGCGGATACATTTCCTAGTTTTATTTACAGTCCGGAGTCAGTACAGGCGGGGTCAACAACAGCAAACGGAAGCATAGGAGGCAGAGACACGAGAATAATCCACACTCTAAAAAATAAACATTAGTTCGACATTAAAAAAAAAAATAAAAAAATTGTCATAATAAAATCTGCTCTTGTGTCATGACTTTCAGAAAAAGGATCCCCCAGAAAGCTAAAGAACTTTGCAGTCTTTGTGAAGCAAGAAGCAGTTAAATGATTATAACACAATCTGAGGAAGATGAGGATGTTGTGTGTGTTTGTTTGGTGGTTTGAAGGTGGCTAAGTGAAATCAACTGACAGCAAGGAGATGCAAAATACCTTCTGAAAGGTTGCTTGGAGTATTTAGAGGCATGAGGGCGATGTCAAAACCAAGCACCTGTACAGCAGGGACTCTTTCCTGGTGCTCAAAAAGAATAGAAATTCAGACAGCATTATTCAAATGAGTTATACCCATTTATTGACAGTAAATAACAATAGGACAATTCTTAAACTTTCAAACCACAAGATTTGGTGCCTACATTTTCCTGAGACACATAACAACATGCCCTCAGAAACTTATGAGGAACAGAGTAATAAAATGTAGTAAAACCCAGTACGTGGACCACCATTCTTTGACTTGAACACATAAAAAGTGAATCAAAACAAGAGATGACAGATTGCTGTACATTAACAGCAGCATTTGTAGGCTAGACAGAAAATATGAACTCAGAAGCTTATGAAGAACAGTGTTTTAAAATTCTGGTAAAACCCAATGCATGAAGTGGCACCAGAAATGCAGAAAAAAGAACAGGTTGTGTGTGAGTGATGTGAAACTCTCCCTCACGAAAGGTCGATCAGGTCTGCTCCAGAAAATACCAAACTTGAAATTCATTACTTTAGAGCTGAGTTTTTGTTCATCAAGCTCAAGGCATAGCTTCTGAAATACTTCAAAGGTAAATTTCAATTTCTTGGGATAGGTAAGGTTAAGAGCGTAGATTACTCCCATCAGCAAAGCACAGGATCTGGAGACATCAATCCCCTCCAGGATCTTGGATCCCTCAACTATGGTGGTTGCACGCCCATCACCAATGATAGCAATCTTCATCACTTGCATTGCAAGGTCTGCGTTGAGCTCCTCCACATCCTTGTAAGAGAAATTATAAGATGTCAGGATGTATAAAATACATAGCTCAAGCTCTTCAGGGAATGCAGGGTGTCCATGTACTTCAACCCCTAGCCCACAGGAGACTGGTGCACAAGATTGAAATGGCCATCTCTACCCACGAAGGCTAAAGGGTACATGTTTTGGTCACTGGATTTTTCGTTTAGGGGCATGTATTAAAAAACTAAATATTTATAGTGTGTTTATTTAATTTTCATTTCAGTGTTGAAAAACTAAAAATTAAATGCAAGGCATTTTCACATATTCTTTACAATGAAATAAACAAAAATTTAATAATGGTTTGATTTTGGTTTTGGAACAGGACCTTTGTTAGTTCCTCCCCCTGCAAAGCCTCTCCATGATTCGCCCAAATTAACTACCACTTACGGTATGAAAATATGCTAAAACGGGTTGTCTTTTGTGTTTGTCTTGAAGTGATCGTATTTTTTTCATTCTACAACCTATAAAAGCAAAATCAATCCATTTGAAAATTTTTGTTCATTTGATTGTAACATCTAAAATGGAAAATGCTTAGTTTTTAAATGTTTTTGTTTTTCAATTTTGAAAAGAAAATCAAATAATAATACTCACACCTGAACGGAAAATCTAATGAACAAAACATACAAACCCTACAGAGACATGTAGTTCAAACAAAATTTAAAATAAAAAAGTACTCAAGTACTTAAGCTGTACAGTTTGAAAAGATCCTCCTTCTCTCTAAGATAAACTATGAGGCAGCAAATGGCAATTTCTCTGCGCTTTTCAACTGTGTTGTCCTGATTGATGAAAAAATACAGTGCGGTGTTCATTAAAAATCAGATTCAAGTGTAACCAAAATAAGAACAATTCGAAAAAAATAGTGTTGGTATATAATGGACCTTGTTCGTAACAGCCATATCGACATTTAACATGAAAACAGTGAGAAAAATTAAAATAATGGTCTATTCATAATAAAGTTAGTCATTATACCTGCAAAAGCCTCCTTCAGGCCTGCAGCTCCTCCTTTTGACTGGGTCAAGGCCATCTGTTTTGGGGTGCATTGGTCAAGCTTGGCCAGAAAGGTCGATTCAAGGCTAAATGTTCTTATCATCTTGAATTCTTCACATATATGCAGGGTACACCAGTATAAAATACCACAAGAGACATAAGAATGTGTAAATGATGCAGAAATAAATATCTAAATGTGTATTTGTACACATTCAAATGATTTGGGTCTAAATGTATTTATTTCTAAAAAAAATTTTTATTATTTGACTTCAATTTGTGGACATGCATCCACAATTTATCAATCCACAGTACAAAAATACTGATTTAACAAACATTTTATTATCTCACCTGTGCCTCACTAAAAAGTGCAGGCCAGCGCTTCATGAAGTCACTGATGGCAGGGGCCTCTTTGTTTTCAAAGTGCACTTACTGCATTTAAAAGCAGACACCTCAAGCTTTCTATAGATATATTTCTCATGTCTGTGTGTCATGTTTTCGCGGAGTTATAGTTCATTTTAGTGATGGATTTTTACAAACAGTTCACGGAGAGAACAAAGAAAAATTGTGCACACTTTTTATTTTCCTTATTTTGCAAAAGCACACACTTTTGTTGTTTCTGAGGGTGAACACAAAAAAAGTAGACGTTTAACAGATTCGAATGGTGTCGACCTTGCTTGTGTGACCAAAATCAACAGAGTTATATTAGTGTCTTTTACACTGATAAGGAAAAAAGACCCAAATCACGTGGGCGTGATCCGCACCCTATTGAATATAGCTCTCATATATATAACCAGAGCCCAATGATTTCTACTGTCGCTGAATTAGTGGCTCCGTGTACGTCAAAACCAAACTGCGGTGCACAAAAATGCGGGGGCAAGCTAACCAGAGTTTCTCGCCCACTATCCGGAGAGATAGTATGTTATATCGTTCTTTAAAAGTAGGTTATCACTAATAGAACCCCAAGCTAATGCAAATGTGTGTAATTAAGCATAAAATTACTTACCATTCAACACGACCACAACACTGGATGAGCCTTGAACACGTGCTGTTAGACAGGTCCGCTTCAGCAGAAAATGTTGGCCGTTTACAGATCATCAAGATGTATTTTACATTGACAGAACTTAAAATGTAGTTATTTTTTGATCAATGGATAATTTTAAACTCAGACAAGTCACGATTATATATTGAATCAAAAGACATGATTTGTGTGTCACCTGAGCTCAATAAAATAAAAAAATTAAAGTAAAAAGTCTAAAAAGTCTAGTATTTAGAACTTGATTTTTCATTTTACAACAACATATATATTTAAGTAATGGCAAAAGGTATTATAGTTACTTTTTAGAGTGCAGAGAGGGAAGCGTGTGTCGTCAACGGTAAATCCAGAACACAGAAACACAGATAACTATGGGAAGACACGGATGGCTAGACAACGGGAAACCGAACATACATCCAAACATTGACCAGCGACAAATACAAAGACATCCGGGGTATTTATACATGTGACAATGACACTGGGAGGCGGAGAAACAGATGAGTAACCATAACAACAGACGAGGTAGGTGGAGACAAGAGTTCGTTGATAGTAAGTCCATGAATGAAAATAGACACAAAACACATGGAGTAACCTGATGCTGGAGTGCCAACCTGAGAGCTGGCACATCCAGCCTGACCGTTACAGATACAGTTAGGTCCATATACACTAGACACAGGCACAGTTATTATTATTTTAACTGTTGACCAAAACATATTCAAGTTACAGTTATGTAACGGGCTTAAAGTCTGTTTTAAGGTATACTCATCACAGTTGGAGAAGTGATTAAGAAATTACAGCTCTTATATGTACCTACAGCTTTTTCAAGTGACCATAAATAAATGCACAGTTGATTCAAAAAACCCTTCATGGACAGATGTGGGCAAGGTTTTATATACATTCATTTTGAGATTTGCTAAAGACAAATATTAAAAAAAATGGTTCACAGTCCAAGAGCTTTAGAAAAATATAAAAAAGTGTATATCTACATAATAATTCCAAAAAACAAACAAACAAGCAATTATGATGCACACCTAAGGATGAGATCAGCACCGCACTGGCATATTCTCAAAGCGGAGCTTTCAAACATGAGGAGATTGTTTAAACTGAGCTAAAAATATGATAGAATGGATGAAAGAACGATCACACCAACAGTCCAGCGCTAACAAGTAAAACCTGGAGTGTGCTCTCCTCTGCCTCTGAGAGACATCAAACAGATAGCATCATGCTTACAAACCATCTAATGATTGTAAGAGTGAGGACAGCAACACCGCAATATAATCAGATATCAGGGATATCAATTTCTGTGATGAACGAGAGGAGTTATTAAAAAATCTGAGCGTTCAAGGCGAAAGAAAACCTGGTTTGATTAACATCTGTATTAAAACACAGATAGCAGTGGGTGATGGGAGCTATGAGCAGGGCTGGGGTCTTTCATTAACTGATGATTAATTACACAAAGTGAGAATTAAGACACTTGTGTGGCAGGCACTTCAAACCTCCGACATCTACCGGGTCAAAAATATTGAATTTCTGATTAATTAAGCTCTTAATCTGAGTCATTTTATACTGGTTCTTATAATCCCCAAATCAATCTGTCAATACTGTTTTAAACATGTTAAATGAGATGTGATTTTAGAGCTAAAAGATAAAAATGCATGACCTCGTTGTAGGGAGGTCATACAGGCACGTAGAGGATTTTTGATGTTTTATAAAAATCTAAATTTGATTCCCATTTATTTAAAATATATGACATAAATAATTTAAATTAAATTACATTAATTAAAACTGATTTAAACTGTATTTTTCAATTTAAAATTTATACTGGAATTTGATTTAAATTTATTTATAATGTGGTAAATGTAATGTTTATTATTATATAAAATTATAATTATAATCCCATTTTAAAACGTATTATTAAATTGTATAACTACACATTTAAAAATACTATAAACAAATAAAAAAATTATAATAAAATCGAAACTATGAGACACAAACTGAATCTGGAAATCTAAGCCAGCAGCTTTAAACCATAAGCAGCTCTCTTTGATTTTGCAGGGCCCCTGGGATTTTCTCCAGCAAATCTTTCTCTTAGCTGTAGAACATCACAGATGCTGTTGTAAAAGATTGACTACTCTTATGTGACACATTTCATTTTCTTTCACTGCGTTTGCCACTTCAAGTACATATTCATTGAATGCAATTCAGCATAAAACAGTGATGAAGACATTAATCAGCAGTTGTGATATATAATAGTAAGTTCCCTTTCACATCTAACACAGGTTGTTGAGAGCCTTTCTATTCATTATGCAGTGATTCTGTTCAGACACACAGCTCTGGAAGAAACAGGCGTAAAAGAAATGGTACCATTGTACGAAATGGTAAGATTGAGTGTGTCATGTTTGTAGTATTGCGAGGTAATGATCAAGCTGTTTGTTTACTAGCTGCTCTCGACAAGCAGACTGTGTGGGAGGACGCCGAGTGTCTGGAAAGCCACAGTATGTTCATTTGCAGAATGCTTTTACATACAAGAGACATACTCCAAAAGTAGGTTGACTCTTTTATGGTTCTTGCAGAAACGCTCCAGTTTTACCGCAGTGCAGTCATGTTCATACAGCCTCTGTGAAACAAGCGTGAGAGGCAGGTGAAAGATAACTGGAGAGATGCAGGCTGATAACGAAGCCCAAAGGACGTGAAGGTGACAGAATGTGGAAGCCGATGTCGCTGATAGAGAGTAAGTGGAAGGGACACGCTGGCAGTGATGAGTGTTTTCATCACTGCTTCCTGTTCATTTACAGCTACAGTCAATTAGATGCTGGTGTGAAAAAATCACATCTCTGTGTTAGCTGCAAATGTGCACAATACACCTGTAGGCATAGAAATGAAATAAGACTGTCATTTTACCAAGGGTATATCTGAGTCACAGCCTCACGACCATTTCGTATGTATTCATATTAGGTGTTTAAATAATGCTAATTCGTACAAATTTGTACAGTACAACCTCACTCATATGACTTTGTAAGATTTGTCTATATCCCCGTGAAGTTTAGGGGCGGGGATAGTTGTAGGTCATTGTACAAGTAGGTTGTTTGCACCTGACGTCATTGCTGTGGCATGAAATGCTGGAGGTCAGGAAAAGATTTTTCTCCATAGGAATCAGAAGTAGAAGTGCAAAATTCCTGTGTTTTGTGTTGTTTATGAATATTCAAATCGGTCAAACAGACAAAACACAAGGAGCTGTTATTGTGTAGGAAAATGTGTGAAAAGTCAAGAAATTGACTAAAATTGCTTTTCAGCGGACACAGAGACAGAAGTTCTCTATTAAGAACATTTAATGAAACACAGAGGAAGCTAAGCAATGGAACCACATACATATAACAACTGACATTTGAACAAGACATGGGGCATGGTTTAAATACAAAGACTAATCAAGACAAAAGACAAGACACCTGGTATGCACCGCTGGCAGAGAATGAAACACTGATGGCAAGGACGGGGTTACAGATGAGGCAGAACACAAGGGAATGGAATGTAAACAAACATGTGGACATAATGAAAACATAAACACAAGACACATGCCGGTGTGACAGTCCACAAAAGTCCATAGGAGGGTGATGGAATGGAGGCAGAACAGTACATCACAGTGCAGGGGGATGGGTGCTCGTGAGATATACCGGATATACTAGTCTCAGGTCCCCGAACATAATACAGTCCATGATGACCCAAGGCGGGTCATGCTCTTCAGTGGACCACGGCGATCAGGATCCTTGGCAGGCCATGGCGGATCAGATCCTCGGCAGACCATGGCGGATCTGGCCACAGTGGATCAGGATCCACGGCAGGCCATGGCAGATCAGGATCCTCGGGCTGGGACCCGATAGTTGCGGTCTGGGAACCGCAAGGATTTCTAATAGCACTCCTGGCCATGAAAGCAGAACCTACCTCTCACACAGCTCCTTGGGCCATGATTCGGGGCTGACACCCGACTGATGCCGACTGGGAACCGCAAGGATTTCTGACGGCACTCATGGCCGAAAAATCGGAACTGACACTTCATACGGCTCCTGGGACCGTGATACGGGGCTGACACCCGACTGATGGCGACTGGGAACCGTCAGGATTTCACACAGCACTCCTGGCCGCAAAACCGGAACCTCAAGGCACAGCATTGAAGTCCAAGGAGATGTGCGCATTTGTTGTGACGGAGCCTTCAGACAGCTTGTGACTTAGACAGCTATCCCGGGGTGGTTGACTGGGCAGATGAAGCCCTCCCACTTGGGCCCATACTGTCATGAGACACAGAAACAGTGTGGATTTGCACTTCAAGCCCCTAATGTTTGGGAGCTCCACGGGGCTGAACTGACGGGCAGGGCTCCAAAACGTCACGTTGTGGACTGAGTCTCCGAGACCCGACCATTCGGCTAGCTGGTAATACTCTGGCACAAAGTCCTCGAACGAGCTCGCAGAGCCCCGCGTTGAATGTGGTCATTTGTTCTGTAATGTGGCCGGTGATAGTTTTTCAGTGGACACGGAGACACAGAGAAACAGAGACAGTTTTCTATATAGAACATTTAATGAAACACGGAGGAGACTTACGGTGGCTGAGAGAGCTCAACCTGCTGCAACTTAAGAAAACACATGCAAACAGAAAAAAACACATGCAAACCGAAAGAAAACACATGCAAACAGAAAAAAACGACAACACATTAAGAAAACATCTTCATCAGTTTGACAACACAGGCGCTGAAAATTCTCACAAAGCAACCAAACACAGAAATGTGCAGCAAATACACAAATGCGCTGCAAACAACAGAAACGCAATAAATCATATGAATTTGTACAAATTACCTTGTAATATATGAACAAACTGTTGTGAGCCTGGGCTGACTATAACATATTACATAAAAATACACATCATTAAGCATAACAGAAGTATGATAACTTAGCTACATTACTGTTTGAAATTTGGGGGTCATTAAGATATGTTTTAAATGTTAATTTATTGTAAAATGTAATTTACTCCTGTCTTAAAGCTGAATTTTCAGCATTTTTAGTGTCACATGATCATTCCAAAATTATTCTAATATGCTGATTTGCTGCTCAAGAAATACATACATACAGTACACACACACACACACACACTTTGATGAATATAAAGTTCAAAAGAACAGGATTTATTTTAAATATATATTTTTATACCGAATCAGAATATGAATATAATTATATTGCATGTGCAGTCACATGATTATAACAACAGCTGATTCAGTCTGAATGTTAGGTCTGATCTCCCCAATTGATGTACACTGAATTCCAGCAAACACAAAGTCAATTCAATATCACACAAAAATAATTGATATTCATGTCTATGCAAAGGATGCATTGATGTTCTTCCCTGCTGCTTTGTTTGAATATAAAAACACAGCGCATGCTGTTTTGTTTGTGAACATGGAAAACAGTTTTGAGGCCAGCCGTTATACGAGGTTAGTGCGTCTCTATAGTGCTAACAATAGCGGGAATGTTTCCCATCGGAAGGCCCAAAAGACGAAAGAGCTTGAAAAACACAGAGGGAATAGAAGCACGTCACATAATTCTGTGAATCTAAAAGAAACAACAGCCATTAGTGTACAAACATGTTCCTACACAGAAGCAGGAGCTGAATTAACAGGAGAAATGCCAGCTGTAAATTGATTTTCCTTTCTTGCGTTAATGAAACGGTCTCGTGGCACACAGGACTATATTTGCCATGGATCAGTGGTGCCGAGATAAACCGCACTGCCGAGTGCCAATCATATCAAAGTCATCACATTTCAACATTTTCTCTCTCTCTCCCAGGCAAATTATCAGTCATCAAACAGCCAAGTTCATAATGATTAAATTACGTAATAAATGTCCCCGAAAAAGTTAAACGCTAATCACATTTGTCAAATCTGATATCCATAAAAAACCAACAAAAATAGCACATGCATCAATTTAAAACATTTAATCCAATTAAACTTTTGTCTTAATGTGAACTTGACAGTTTGCATTGGGAATAATCTTCTGTGCTCATCCAACAATATTAGTAGATCATTTAGGGGGTGGAAGGGGTGGAAACAATTTTTTTAACATTTACCGGTTCGTTGTCTTATTTTTATCCACAACTAATCAATATGTAATGCTAGATCACTTTCTTACGCGAGTTGCTGATTGTGTGCGGTACAAACACGATTCTAACCAGTTTCACTGCCTTTAGGCTTTCACCTGGCCGTCTGCAATCAGTGTTTTTTCCAAGAAGATAGCGGGAACACATGCGGCTGTTTTACGCGGTTTACCACGGCTTATTGTATCTGGTAAGTTCCTTTAAGACAACATAAGCGAATTTGTATCTTAAGATGTGTATGTGACTTAAAATGCCTTATATTAAAGCTAATTCGCCGTAAACTAGCAAAATAATAAGTGTGATGTCAGTGTTAAGACTTTTCCAGTCTGTTCGGTTTCATAAGGTAAATGTTGTTAATGTTTACTGCTCATTTGCAGGAAAAATAAAGAGAACCAGCTTTCAGCTTTTGGCTGAACTTTTAAGCCAGACAAAGGTAAGTTAACATATCTACATCAGTCCTGTTTTCCTATGAAGCTTTTCCTCCTCATTCCTTTTGTTTCTTGTCTAATTTTTCTCTCCCCCCTCTTTGCTCTTCTCTATTTCTCCCTCTTCTATTCATTTTCTATAC
>JAUYWG010000012.1:3860689-3875371 GCA_034779775.1 Enteromius afrohamiltoni
AGACACACAAAAACAGAGTGTCGCCTCGAGAGCTCCCCCCCAGAGACAACAGCAAGGGGGTTGGCGGCGCTCTGTGGTGGAGCCTTCTAAAGCTCAGAAAGACCTGAGGGTTGTTATTCAGCAGAAGTAGAAGGCTTCGCAGGGGAAGAAGAAGTCCTGATGCGAGTGTCACAGGACATTTGAGGGCAGGCCCCTCTGGGGAAGAGTGGTACAATCCGAAATGGAACATCTCAGGTTATGTATATAACCCTTTTCCTTGAAGGAACGAGACGCTGCGTCTCAAAACCACACTTTTTGGCATCCCCTGCCTGCGCTCTGCTTCATGACAGGAGCTGTCTGGCCGGTGTTTTCCACGCGCTTATATGCTTCCTGGCTAGTGACGTCACCCGCCTATGACGTCCCAACTCATCATTGGCTGATTTCACACATGATTCAGAGCCGTCACACTGAGGGCGTTCCCATAGCGTCTCGTCGACGAAGCGTTTTGTTCCTTCAAGGAACAGGGTTATATACATAACCTGAGACGGTTTTTATGGATAACCCCTAATTACAAGGTTTCTATTTGTTTTGAAAACAGCAGAAACTATAACTACACCTGCCACAGTTGAATGAATATGGTCCTCTAAAAAGTATAGATGGAGTCATGGGTGAGAGCAGCATTGCTCACCTCTAAGTGCTGTCCTCTCTTATAGAGCTCAGGCAGACTTAGTAATGTGGAGTCTGACACTTCTTTGTCCATGATCCCAAACATGATGGGAGGAGCAGAGGTGAACAACAGGTTGAAGAATATCATGAGCCAGTAGTCGATCATGGCTGTGGCGGAGAAGCCGCAGAAGAACTGATACCAGAAGAGCAGGTTCACATACGCCTGAGAGACGACAAAGGAGAGAGAGGAGTGTAATAATTCAATAGTTTCTTCAGAAGTAGTTATAACTGATGGAACAGAAAACAATGTCAAAGAATTTAAGTTTCCTTCAAGAAAAAAAGAAGGGCTGTTAACAGTGTTCACAAACATATATAACAAAGACAAACTTTTGTTATGGATGTGATTAATTGGGATTAATAAGTTGACTGCACATTTGCAATTGTAGTAGTTATGTGCTATAAAGTCAGAATTGCAAGATAATTACTTTATTGTTTAATATTAGTTGCTCCTTGCAATCATAACTTTATATCATGCATTTATGACTATATTTAACTAGCAACTGTACAGTGTATCTCTTGATTTTAAGAGAAAACTCTGAATTGTGAGATGCAATGTCACAGTTACCTTTTTTATTGTTCATTCATTGACAGGAATCAGTTTCCATTAAAATAAAGTGTCCTTTCTTAATTATAGTATTATTGCTTTAAATACAGCACAAAACCAGTCATTAGGGTAATTTTTCAGAAATTGAAATTTACAAAAAATATCATAATGGAACATGATCTTTACTTAATATCCTAAAGATTTTTGGCATAAAATTTAAATGTACTATTTATGTATGTAAATAACATTTATTTTTGGTTATTGCTATACCCGTGCTAGTTACATTTTTTGTATTTTTCTTTTTGACATGTTGACAACACTTAAATAAATTCATATGGAAACAAAACAAATGGATCAACTGTTTATTATTGTCCCCTTTTAAAGCAGAACAACATTTTACTCATCCAGGATACTGCATTACTGAAACAATGTTTTACTGCACAGCTGCTTTGTCAAAGCCTCTATTGCAAAAAGTGCTATAGAAATAAAAGTGCCCTGATCAATAGACCCCACATGTTCTGAAGATACATACATAATTAATTAAATTAATTAAATCAAATTAAATGTAACAAAATTGGTTGCCATGGTGATAATTACCACATTCTTGTAGAAGAAATAGATGACCATGTTGGCCAGTCTGGAGTAGCACCAGTGTCCGTGAACCAGCAGCAGTCTTTGCAGATGTTTGAAGCGTGTGATGGCAAAATCACTGGCCATGACTGCCTGCACAACACAAACACAACTAACTATAAGTAACACTGAAACTACATGTTGACTGACTCTCATTAGGTTATTAATAGACTGTTAGGTTAGGGTTAGTTGCTAAGTTCTAAGTTAGGATAGTGCAAATGAGGCAGAGAAGGGGCAGAGGACAGATGCTTGTAACGAGATACAGAAAGGTAGGAAACTGGCTTATTTATAGTGGATAGGTTGGAATCGGATTGGCTGATGAGGCGACATGTAATGATTGGTAATATGGTGCTGGCTGTGTCTGATTAATCGTTCGCGCTAATCCCGAAATTTTGGCAACATTACTACATAAAATGAGTAACCTAGATAGATTACATTTCTAATTACAGTTTTCATCATGGAATCTGTAAACGGTAACAGACTATAATTAGAAAGTAATCAACCCAGTTTGTTAGTAGAATAAGTTGACATACTTGCAAAGTAACTTAAAAATAAATAAAATGTGGTTACAAACAACTTATGCTAGCTAAATTAATTTACATGCAACTTATAATTTTTTTTAATTAATAAACTAAATTTGTTTATTTAAATGTGGCTAAAATATTTTGAGAATAAATATGTAGCATTACAGTTTTACAGATTACATTTTGAATATTTCAAAAACAAATAAGCAGCAAGTGAGATTATTTTGAGAATAAATTTGAGATGAAAAGAATTTAATACATTCAGAATTTTAAGAGTTCACTCTTTCCTCTCTATTGAAATAAAAGTGAATTTGGCATGCTGTCCGGGGAGCGAGCCGGGAGAACGGCAGACTCCGAACCCTAAAGGTTAGAGCCCTAGCGTGGGCAAGGGTTCTGCGTTTGGCTTGATCACCATCTGCCCCACCGGAGAAAGGTGTGAGACGTGGAAAAGGCAGAGAGGGGGTTGGGGGTGGGGTGCACAAAAGCGAGATATGTGGGAAAGGGAAACGGGATTATTTATAGTGAAGGAAAAGAGATTTGATTGGTGCGAGTTTAACAAGCGGATGATTTGGATGATGAGCCACCAGCCATGTGTGATTAGTTTGTCCAGCGATCCTCTTGAAAATGTTTTATTTGCAAGACATTCACAAATAAGTATCAATAAATAAGAAGCATTATGAGATTAAAATTATAATACAATTTTTTTGAGAAAAGTGGTTACAAACTATTTATTGTAGCTACATAAAAAAATCAACTAAATTTGTTCATTTAATGTAGCTAAAATAAATTGAAAATTCTTGAATTTTTTTTTTTGTTTAGTCAGTAAATGTCTAAAGTGGACTATTAAAATAAAGTCTCACTTTGTTTTTTAAAAGAGTGTTAAAGGTGTTATTATTTTTTTATATAAAAAAGGCCTGGAAATCTTTCATTTAAAAAAAGATGACACGCACGGAAACAATTTATACAAATGTTTTGTGGTTGTAAACAATATATTTTTGAAAGTTACTCAATTAAATTTGGTTATTTGTTTATTTAAATGTAAACTAAATGTCTAAATTTACTGAAACCACTTACCTTAAAAAATTAGTGAATTGAATTAATAATGTCTTTCAGTGTACCCCTCCCCAAGATTCTGATAGGACAGAATCAAGCCTTTTTTTTTTTTTTTTTTTAGAAAAGCAGTTTCACATTTAAGAACTTAATACACTCGATCTTAATAAGTCGATCAGAAAAAAAACACCTCCTTAAAAATTAAGGCTTTATTAATTGTACTGCTTTATTTTTATATAACACAAACCTGCATGCCCTCTTGTCCAGAAACTCCAATGCCCACATCTGCAGCTCGGATCATGTTCACATCATTGGCGCCATCACCTGAATCACAGACATTGTACAACATTGTAACGCACTTCACAGACCCGCACAATCGTGTAAATGACTTCAGAAAGACTTTGGTCTCATTACCAATGGCGAGGGTCATGACCCTGAGTTTGTGGCGAATAAGTTTGACCACAGCACTCTTCTGCAGTGGCGTCACTCTGCAGCAGAGCACCGCTCTACAGTGTTTGCAGAGTTCCACGAATGGCTCCAGCAGCTCGTCTGACATGGCCAGACTCAGAGTGGGCCCATCTATCACCAGTCCGATGCTGGGCTCCATCAGCGCTTCGGGAGACAGCCTGCTTCGCTGAAGCTCTCCCAGTGTGTCCTCCAACCGCGATTTACATAAAGACTGCAACAGAACAGAGAGCGTGATAGTATCTAAACCATCTTCACTTTTTTGTAGCATGCATTTAAAGGGGTCATATGACTATGCTAAAAATAACATTATTTTGTGTATTTGATGTAATGCAATGTGTTTAAAGTTAAAAAAACACTTTATTTTTCACATAATGTACAATATAGTTTCTCCTCTAAGCCATGAAACCGGTTGCTTTTTTACAAAACTCATTGTTTTAAACAAGGGAGGTGTGCCAGCTATCCAGTGAGTTGTGATTGGTCAAATACCCTAAGCATCTGATGGAAATGTTATGCCCCTTACTATAATGTGACATAAATGCACTGAACACACTCTAATATTTGTGTTGAACTGTTGTAATTACAACTTGACAACAGGTTTCTATTTATGTCCTCTTTTGGAAGCACAAAGTAGTTTCACTTTCACAATTAAGCTTTCACAGCGTCTACAGAACATGGCACTGGCAGCAACATTACAGCAAGAATAATAGCAGTGGGCTACTCAAGAGCATTTTAAAATGTAACTTACTCTAATTACAAGTACAGTACAGGCCAAAGGTTTGGAAAACCTTCTCATTCAATGTGTTTTCTTTATTTTCATGACCATTTAGATTAGGTTGGGGGTTCAGTTGTTTTGTGCAGGTCAGGTTACTAAACGAGTGGCCATCATTACTTTAAGAAATGTCAGTCAGTCCGGAAAATTGCAAAAAAGAGATGTGTCTTTAATCTAGATTTAAACTGACAGAGTGTGCCTGCCTCCCGAACAGTATCAGGTAAATTGTTTCAGAGTTTGGGTGATAAATAGGAAAAGGATCTCCCACCCGCAGTAGATTTTGATATTCTAGGTATTATCAAATGGCCAGAGTTTTGAGAAAGCAGCAGATGTGGAGGACTATAATGTGATAAGAGCTTGCTCAAGTATATACTATATTAATATATGTTATACTAAATATTATACTAATATAAATATATATATAGATATATTAAATATATATCTTTTATTAAATATATATCTTTATATCTATATATATTTATTATTTATATAAATATATTATATTATATATATAAAAAAAAAAAGTATCATTACTTAATTAGCCTAATCGGTTGGAGAGCTATGCCATAATTATAAATATTCTACAAATATTTTAGCAAAGTCGGCCTAAGCAACACGTGTAGGTCTACAAAGTTGCGCAATTTGCAATGCCTGTCATGTGCAGCAACGCTCTAGCTCCCGCGACAGCGTCTCCTCCACTGGCACACATAATACCGGGCATGCTGTGTTGTATTGCGTATGTGTATGGCTTAAGTGCAACATGGAGCTTGAAGACGTACAGAAAAAAATAAAAACCTGTGGATGGACGACTACAAAAAGATCAGTTACATTGCAATAACATGCCATAATTAATTACAGTTAATGTGTCAGGCCGGGTCGGGCTCGGACACAAGGTGCATGGGCTCGGGTAGGATCGGGGTTTAATTTTTTGGGCCCGATCTAAGCTCTAGCCTGAATCCCACTGTCAAGTATAATGGAGGAGGTGTGATAGTGTGGGTGTGTGTTGCTGGTGACACTGTTGGGGATCCTGCAGCGACATGCCATCCCATCTGGTTTGCGTTTAGTTGGACATTTATTTTTCAATGACCCCAAACACACCTCCAGGCTGTGTAAGGGGTATTTGACCAAGAAGGAGAGTGATGGAGTGCTGCGGCAGATGACCTGGCCTCCACAGTCACCGGACCTGAACCCAATCGAGAGCGGTTTGGGGTGAGCTGGACTGCAGAGTAAAGGCAAAGGGGCCAACAAGTGCTAAATACCTCTGGAACTCTTTCAAGACTGTTGGGAAACCATTTCATCTCTTGAAGCTTATCGAGAAAATGCCAAGAGTGTGCAAAGCAGTAGTCAGAGAAAAAGGTGGCTATTTTGAAGAAACTAGAATATAAAAGATGTTTTCAGTTATTTCATAAGTACATAACGTGTTTTCATTCATAGTTTTGATGCCTTCAGTGAGAATCTACCAATGTAAATGGTCATGAAAACAAAGAAAATTGACATTGAATGAGAAGGTGTGTCCAAACTTTTAGCTTGTACTGTACTTCATTTTTAAAATCTGATTTTGTAAGATTACATGTAATCAGTTACAACTCAGCACTGTTAATGTATTAACTGACATAAACAAACAATGATGAATACATTTAATATAGTATTAATTAATCTTTGTTAATGTTAGAATAAATAAATAAAAATCATTAATTGTTAGTAAACATTACAATTTAGAATAGTTAAATAGTTAATATCTGTTCAAATGAAATTTATCTTTGTGGTCAAAGCTAAATTCTCATCACCAATTCTCCAGTCGTTAGCATCACATGATCCTTCAGAATTTATTCTTATATGATGATTTGCATTGCAGACAAGAAGAAAAACAAACAAACAAAACGAACATCACAGTTGTTCTAAGCCAGTAAGCTTCATTCTAAGCTCTTGATGTCACTAAGTCCTTTCCCATCATGCTTTCAGTTTGCAGTGAACATAAACCACTGCCTATTTAACACACGTGGCACATGTTAAATTGACGTCACATCAATAATTGTATATCTAATCCTGAATTGGATTGCATGCATGCACGTTATCTTGCAATGACATAATGATCTAATTAATATTCATGAGACACCAGCATGACATGAAGTCACATCCACGTCCTTCACATTCTGGCACTGTGTGTTTTAACATGATAGGTTTGAGAATATCTGGGTTATGGCTAAATGAAACTTCAGTCGTTGTCCATTTCACTACATTACATAATCGTACATGGCTTACGATTCTCTCATTTCCACACATATTTCTATTTAGGGAATAACCTAAGATATAAGATGATGATAAATGAAATTATACCTCATGAAAAACTAGGACAACAGCAAGCGAAGGCTTTAGATGCACAAGATGAGGCATTTCATATAATGTGTGTAAAACAATATATGAGGAAGTCTTGGGGAAGAGATTTAATGTTAAAATGAAACTAGAACAGTTTCTGCCCTCCTCAGAAGTGTGAAAATGGGATTACAGAGCAGCAATATGAGCCATTCAGAACAGTGAATGCACTTTTCCTCAGCGCTCTTAAACTCATACTCAGGCAGACATGAAATGAAACAGCATATCTGACAAATCGTTGCGAGTGCATTTATGTTTTTTAAGATGCTATGCAGAACTTCATTCTTCAGAGGATGAAACTGTGTAACACTAAAGTCTCTGTTGTCCCAGATAAACCAATTAACCCTTTTCTTTTTGTGCAGGTTCAGTGTTTTAAATCACAGACAACATGTGCAACACATGACAAATACACAATATGCTCTTATTGAGATCTCTGAGCCAGCTGATCCTGCTGGAAGACCTAGTTTAACAATACGTATATACGTTTTAGTGCCATGTAAAATAGAACAGTTTACGAGACTGAAGTCATTGTATTTTTAAAACAAGGACAAAATATGAGTCCTAGCAAAATGAGATTAAAGTGTAACGTTTAAAAAAAAAAAGTAAGTAGCATTATTAGATTTAAGTCAAATTATTTTGAGAATAAAGTTGTGGTATCATGAGATTAAATTGTGTGGAATATCTTGAAAACTAACTAAAACCGTAATCTTGTCAATCAATCACTTTTATTGACAAAGCACTGAACATTATAAAATTGGAGAACAGAATGATGGTAATGTATAATGACAGGATTAAACTATTTATTTATTAAATGCAGAGACGATCTCTGTAGTCAAGACGATGATAATCACTATAAATCAGGTGCCCCCAAGTAAGCAAGCCAGAGGCGACAGTGGCAAGGATCCGTGAGAGAATGGAGAAAAAAAAACCTTTTGAGAAACCAGGATTTGTTGGGGCCAGTTCTCCTCTGGCTTTACACCCAGCACCTAATTTCCAGTTCAATTTTAAGCACAAGTCAGATTGTACAAAGGACTTATAGTGTGTGTGTCTTGTGAAAAAAAATAAGTTGCATTATGAGATTCAAATCATAATATTTTGAGAATAAGTAGTATTATGTGATTTAAGTCCCAATATTTTGAGAATAGAGTCGTAGTAATATGAGATTAAATAAAAAAAAAAAAACAAATAAGTAGCATTAGATTAAAATCATAATATTTTTGAGAATAAATAAGTAGCATGTCATTCAAATCGCAACATTTTAAGAAGAAAGTAAGTAGCATTCCAAGATATTTTGTCCTGACATTTTGAGAATAAAGTTGTAGTATTGTGAGATTATATTTGGAATATTTTGAAAACAAATAAGTAGCATCATGAAATTAAAATAGTAATATTTTGAGTATAATTATGAGATTATTACATACTTTTTGAGAATAAAGTCATAGTAATATGAGATTAAAGTCATAATATTTTGAAAATAAAGTAGTGTATTGCCCAAATAAAGTTTATTTAAAGTGAAAATTCTAGTGCAATGTGTTGTGATGAAGCTGGTCATGAGTGGTCAAACAAGCTCCAGAAGCAGGAGTCACTGAAGTACCTTTTTGCTGGTGCTGAAGGTGAAGACCAGGTCCTGGTCCTCCAGCAGCTTGCAGGAGTAGGCAATGTTGACAGCCGTCTCAGGTTTGTCCCCCGTCAGCACCCATACCTTCATGCCAGCTCGTCTCAGGGCCCTAATGGTTTCTGGGACACTTTCTTGGAGACGGTCCTCGATGCCGGTGGCCCCTGCAGGACATTTCAGAAGGTCAGATTACATTTCATGACACCAAAATGACTTTGAATCTTATTACACTCTTAAAATGAAGAGTCCTTATGATTCTGTGAAGCACAACTAAAAGAATAGTTCACCCAAAAATGAAAATCATGGCTTATTTTACTTTTACTTTTTTTTTTCTGCGAGAGAGCCGAGTTCCCGCTTCTTGGCTGACCTATGACTCCACCTTTGACACAACTTACGTCATACACTGAGTCAGAATTTAGTCAAGAAGCCAGAACTCATCAGTTATTTTTATTGTGTAATTTGAAAACGTCTGTAGGTTATGTATATAACCCAAGTTCCTTGAAGGAACAAGATGCTGCGACGACGAGACGCTATGGGAACGCCCTCAGGGTGACGGCTCTGAATCGTGTGTTGAATCAGCCAATGGGGAATTGGGATGTCATCGCCGGGTGACGTCACCGTTCAGGAAGCATAAAAGCACATGGAATGCTGGCCGGCAAACAGCTCCTGTCATGCAGCGGAGCGCTGTCAGGGGATGCCGAAAGTGTTCGAGACGCAGTCTCTTTCATTCAAGAACCTAGGGTTATATACATAACCTAGAGACGTTCCTTTCAGGAACTCGAGCTGCATTGAAGAGACACTATGGGAACGAGATACCCACGCCTCCCGACTTTCAAGTTCCCTGCCTAGTGTGTGTTTGTGTACAGCTAAGCAAGAACAGAAGAGCCCGGAGTAGCTTGCAAGTTCAACCCATAAAAACGGACGAAAGTATGAGGGGTGGACCACCCCGCAGTGTCACAGATATCCGCCATGGAGACCCCTGATAGCAGGGCCTTTGAGGCCGCCACACCACGTGTTGAGTGCACTCTGACTCCTAGCCTCGGCGGGAGACCAGAGGACTCGTAAGATGTATTAATGGCATCCACTATCCATCTGCTTTGTCTGTTTAGTCCCAGGGCACCCCTTCTTGGGTGGCCCAAAGCACACAAGCAACTGCTCAGTCTTTCTCCACAGGGCAGTTCTGTGGACGTATGTGTCCAGTGTAGTTTAGCTTCTGCTGACCGGGCTCCCTAAAGGGAGGAGGGTTGAAGGATAGCAGTACTACTGGCTGTGTTGTGACCGTAGGGACCTTAGGGCTGTAACCCGCTCACGGGTACAGAAAGGCTTTGGCCATGCCGGGAGCAAAGTCCAGATGTGGCTCCCGCCAGCTGCCCCTTGAGCTGGAAAACGGCGAGGGAGAAACCGCTGAAATGCCGCCGCCTGTCCTTGTGTCCTTCAACAACCGTGTTTATGGCATCGCCGAACAGACCTTCAGGTGCAAGCAGGGCATCCATCAGGCAGACTCTGTCTCTCTTTCTCATGTCTGACCGAGATCAGCGGTTCTCTTTAGTTCTTTCATCCAGCTCTTTCAGTAGGTCAGCTTGGTACGCCTGTAACACCCCCATGATGTGCTGACACGCACCAGCCTGATGTGCTGTTGAGTAACCCCTGCCCACCAGCATTTTAGATGTAATACTTAAAGGCTTGGAGAGCTGGAATGGAGTCTTAAAGACAGCGTAGAGAGAGATAGCTCGCAAACGAGCATTTACTCATAGCAACCTCTTATAACCGCTTTTTTTTTTTCATCCTTATTAACTCAATTGTTAATGGCCACAATTTCGACACATCGGTATGGAAATCGTTATAAAAACGGCAGGCTCCTTCTTGAAGGCATTTATTTATTTTGGCAGCGTCTGTAGAAACATTTGATTTCTCATTTAATACAGCGTGGTTACTTTTCATCTCTGCTGCCGCTCTATTTTTAGATCAAAGGCAGTGCGATCTCTTCAGCCTCGGATGAAGAGAGGAGCAGCGCTGCGCCGCCCTGACAAGGGGAAGTAGCAGAACGCGCTTCCTTTCCCATCTGGCTAGTGCCCGATCCTGATGCAGAGGAGTGAGATAGGAACTCATCCGTCTCAGTTTTCTCACGTTTAAGATCGGCTTACGACCCCACGAAAGCCGCTGCCACCCAGCCTTGGCACGGGATTGCTTATGAACCTCCGGGAGCGAAGCACACACAGTGACATTCTCTCACAATGTCTGCAGCTCTCCTCACTAAAGATATCTGTACTGGAGAGCTGCTTCTGCGTGTCTCGCTCCCATGCAGGAAACACAGAGAGTGTGTGTATCCTCGGGGTGGATATAAAATTTGCACAGTGGTGCACGCACACTGCACTGTACTGGGCTGCTCTCACCCCGTTTAGTTTTACTTTGTTTCTTGGACATTTTCCCTGACAAAGTTTGTTCTATAGACAGAGACACAGGCTTTTAACACACACATAGAGCTCTTTGCTAAATGACAGAAAGCTGTTTGCCGGCCATCAATATGCTTCAGAGGACATGTGATAACCCCCTGAAGCCATATAGGCATATAGGTTAGGTCCAATGCAGTACTTGCGGATATATCCCATTTACAGAGCTTCAAAATCATGGTCACCATTAACAAGCATTACCAAGTTTGGAAGAGCCAGGATAAATAATAATAACCCTAACCCATGATTGTGAGTAAAAATTCCTTTTACCATTTTTATACCTGTAATGGGCTGGCTGGTAGTGCCAGCACAGTCTCCTGGATGGCACTCCAGCGACGTGTGTATCTAACTATATGTTTGTCTGTGTTGATCTCCCCGAACTCTGATCATGAACCTCATGTCTCCACCCACCTTGTCTGTCATTATGGTTATTTATTCATGTCTCCACTCACCTTGTCTTTCGTTATGGTTATTCATCCAGGTCTCCACCCCTTAGCCTATTTCCAGGTGTACATAAACCCCAGATGTCTTTGTTTCTGTGAGTTCCCCGTGATTGGATTTATTGTTATCGACCTTCGCTATGTTTTGATCATCCTTATGTTTCTGCCTACTATATCCATGCTTGCTGCCTGTTGTTACTCAGTCTGTCTCATTAAAACATCTCGCATTTGAATCCGCACGTCTCCTCGCCTCTCAATCGTGACAATACCATGGCAGAAACATTAAAACAGATCTGCAAAATGTGAACTCAGAAATCAAAGAATAAATTCCAGGTGCCTTATTAATAACCGTTGTGTACGCACAAAACCAACGTTGAAAGAGGTGTATGTCACTTCCTGACCTTCCCCTGCAGTGGGATTTATAAAAACAACTAGATAGGAAAATCTGCGTCAAGACAGTGATTTTAAGCTCTGTTTTCATGTCGATATACAGTACACATTTAAATTAAATCTTCAACTCTCATGGAGATAAGAACTAAAATTACATAAGGTCATTACACAGAAGTTAAACCAAAATGATACTTTTAGACATTCTTGGTGGATTAGAAATATTTTTTGTGAGTATAATGATCAATGATGCACACTTACTTCGATAGCTTTTATGGCAGACACTGCTGGCTTTGGTGGGTGAACGGTCCATTATCTGGATTGAATAAGTCTAGAGACAAAAGCTTACTGTACAACTGCTTACATAGAGGTGTAATGTAAAGTTCCGCAGTATGCATTTTGGACAACTTGAAGAAAATGGTAAAATTTACACGTTTTCTTTTTAAATTACTTTGTTAGTGACGCAATCAGACTATTTTACATTGCAATAAATATAGGTCGTAGGTAGTTGTTTCAAACACTACTTGGCCAGTGAAAGAATGAGATCAACTCTATTCCATTCTAAATTTAGAATTCTAATTCTAAACAGTTTTGGTTTTTATTTAATTTATCATGATATATTCTTATACATAACAAGGATATTGGATGATTGGATGATTTTAGCAGTAAAATTAATGTATGGCACAAATGGCATTTATAGTGCATATATTATATATATTATATTTATACATACATTATATTTCTTTAATGTACCTTTGACAATGATATACATAGTGTCGTGTGGTTCGGAATATGCAAGGAAATTATATGCAGATGGGGTTATGCATAGAAAATAACCCCTGTTCCTTGAACCACACTCTGAAACTGCTGTGTAAACTGTCCAATGAAATTGCGACCAGGAAGGATAAGAGCATGTGCAAAGCAGTGCACGCCAGCCCTAAGGCATGAAGCAAGCGCCTATCTCGTTCCCAAAGCGTCTTGACGAAATGTCTCATTCCTTCAAGGAACAGGGGTTATATTAATAACCCTGAGACGTTCCTTTTCAGGAACTCACACTGCGTCAAGACGCTTTGGGAACAAGATATATACGCCCCCAGACTCCCAAGCCCCCGTCCAGTGTGGATGCAGCACACTTAAGATATGAGGACCACCGAGCCCGGGGTAGCTGGAAGATCTAACCCATAGAATTTTGCGAAGGTCGAAAAGGGAAGACCAATCTGCTGCCTTTTAGAGATGTCCGGAACCAAGACACCTGTTAAGAAGGCTTTCGAGGCCGCCACACCTCCAGTTGAGTGAGCTCTGACTCCCATCGGCGAAGGGAGACCAGACGATTCATAAGACATGGAGATAGCTTCCACAACCCTTAGGGTCTGCTTAGAAGCAGGCAATCCCCTACGAGGAGGGCCAAAGCATACCAGCATTTGGTCCAAATTCCTCCAATGAGCAGATCTACGTACATAGATGTCCAGTGCTCACCTTCTCCTTCAGTGCTCGTGCTCTTCTTGGTCCACCTCCCCACAGGAAGGAGGGCAAAATGCCTGAAGTACTACAGGTCGTGGTGGTACTGAAGGGGCCTGAGGAACATAACCCGCTCGTGGGTAAAGGAAGACTTTCGCCAGACCACAGAGTCTAGACAGGAAGAGGCCACAGACAAGGCCTGTAAGTCTCCTACTCTCTTCAATGAAGCCAGAGCTAGCAATACCACAGTTTTTAAGGTAAGTAGACGATTAGAGACCTGCTCTAATAGCTCAAAGGGGGCTCGAGAGACAACCTTGAGTACCACTGAAAGGTCCCAGGTTGGAACCTGGGAGCGAATAGGTGGCCTTAGTCTGAGTGCACCCCAAAGGAAACACCGTCTCTACCCATTGATTGTCCATCTACCAAGGAGTGAAAAGCCGAAATTGCTGCCACATATACCTTGATCGTGGAGTGGGCTAATCCCTGAGACAATTTAGTCTGCAGGAACTCCAGTACTGTAACAATCGGGCACTTAAACAGGTCCTGGAATCTCCAAGGGTGAGCCGTCGAGGAGGGAGATCAGGTATGACAACCACACTCGTCCTGGCCAGAACGGGGCTACTAACAGTAGACAAATCGCGTCCTGGCAGACTCTTTCTAGAACCCCCGGGATTAGCTCTACTGGGGGGAAAGCGTAAAGACGAAGCCTCGGCCAAGTCTGCGTCATAGCATCCAGACCCAACACAGCTGGATGAACTAGAGAGAACCAGAGGGGACATAGACCACTCTCCTGAGTCGCAAACAAGTTCACCTAGGCCCTGTAGAAGACTGTCCAGAGTCCCATATTACACCAAGATAAGCGATTCTCTGAACCGGAGAAAGCACGCTTTTCTTGGCATTCAATCTCAACCCCAACCTCCTCATATGAGCTAGGACCACATCTCGATGTGTGTCCACCTCGTTTTGAGACTGAGCAGCCGATAGCACAAGCTGTCTCCTTTGTCTCTTTTAATGCGACCACGCCCCCGCGCTGCCCGAACAATAGGTATGATAATCGTCCACGTGGAGCGCACAGCACATGTAAACACCCACATCAACACAAACAAAGCAGAGAGAGTTTAGCTGAAGTTTCCTGAACTATAATTCCTGACTGAAATGTTTAAAATCCAGTGAATAAACTTTTGAATATGATATCTAAATGTCTTTGGACGCGATGCTGTTTCTAAGCTCCATATAGTAGACCATAAAACAATACTGTATGATAATAGT
>JAUYWG010000012.1:3896316-3909720 GCA_034779775.1 Enteromius afrohamiltoni
TTATATTATATATATATATATATATATATATATATATACACACACACACGGCCCTCTAAAGGTCTGGAAACACCCTTGGCAAAGTGTGGTTTTGGATGAAATCAACATAAATCCTTATAATCTTTTTGTGCAAATACGTTAATGACTGTAACTTGACAATGTCATTGAAGATAATAATTTTCATTTTGATTACATAATAATGGCAATATATATATATATATATATATATATTTATTTTTTTTTTTTAATATAGGTTTTTAAAAGATTTTTGGGTCAGCACACCGTAAAAGCTTCAACAGATCAAGTCAATGTTTGAATAAACTAACAGCTCGAATGACCAGATTATTCAAAGCTGTAATTGTAACGAGGAGATGGGGAAGCGTGCATATCCATATGCAGACTTTTATTAACCAGGAAAACGCAGTGTCAAAACAAGCAGAGTCGAGGAAACGGCAAACGTGAACATCAGGCTAAACACAAGAATAATCCAATTGGCAAAGCAGTGGTCAGGCAATCAGCGAAGATTATCCAAAGGGGCAAAGATGAGAGAAAATATCCAAGGCAGGCAGGGTCAAACAGGTAAATCCGAAACAGAGAAAACTTACAGAGGGGAAAATCCATGCAATGATCCGCGACATGACAGATACAAACGGGTCCTTTTATACACATGAAAACAAGGCTACGAATGGAGGAACGAATGGGTGGCCATGGCGACAGACAATGTGGTTCATAACTCCACAAAAGAGGATCCTGGGATGGATAACGGAGGCAAACACACAATGAATTACATATGTAGTGCCATTTTGTGAATCTTGATGGCACTTCCAGCTGACTTGTTACTGTAATAGCTGCTAATGGTGGATATTTTAATGAATTGAAAACGTAAGTTTTTTATTTATAAACTGTTTATGTAACAAAATATGTTTTCTTAGTTTGTGTTGTCCCTTATTTGTGCAAAATTATCACAAATTAAAGTTGTTTGTAGAGTTGCAGTGTGTGTGTGTATATATATATATATATATATATATATACTGTATAAAATACACACACACACACACACACACGCAGAATATACATATATAATTTTTTATACATTTCTTTGTTTGTATTCTATCCTGTGTGTGTAAGGATATATAAGGTAAGTTTTACTCCAATGCAATAGCGTTATTTACTATTTCCAGAAAAAAATACTCTCCAAATGATACTTTAACACAACATGATGGTTAAATGTGAAATGTTTAGTGGATTGCATGAGTTGACCATCAGACAAATATCACATATAAAGAAAAAATATCTTAATGATCATACACACATTAATCAAGTACATAATGCAAGTACAAGTACTTAATTCCTGAGATTATTATATATGCACCTTCAAATCTATTCTTCGGTGCCACATTGTCTACTCCAAATGGCTTTTAAAACCCATTTATGATGTTAAGCACAATAGTTTTATGAGCTACATGCATTCCTCGGCATGTGCATATTCTCCCAACAGAGAGAGAAACATCAGAGAACATCAAATAAACAGTGAGCAGAGAATACATATTAAATATCCACCCCCCACACACCATCCCTCTGTTACTCCAAGAGGCGCCATACGATTCTGTAAACACAGTTTCGTGAATGGTGCTCATACAAGTTGAGTCCTATGCATGCACTTCTTCTCCTCTATTTCCAAAGCGAAATCTTTGATGCTGTCAGAATAAACCCGGCGCTTTCGATCTAGTGCAGTGCGATACATGTCTCTGTAGAGGGCAGGCCACTGAAAGCATTGGTTCAATGTTGCATCACCAGTTATAGCTGCAGATTATGTCATCAACTCCTTAGTGTGCTCCACACACACACACACACACACGGAGCAGAACTAGAGCAGAACCAGAGAAGGGCTTGCCATGTAGAAGGGTTAGTATAACAACGTGGCCCTCGGCTGCGAATATAAAGGCAAATGGAGTGGAGAGTCTATATAGGTGATAAAATAGGAAAGGAACAGGATCAAATGCTTGTTAAATAGTGTTAGACAGCCTCGTGCTCTATCAGAGATGATGAAAGTGAGAGACAGAGGTCTGGAGGAAAGTCTGGTCTTCTCAGGAGAAACTCACTCGATCTCTCTGTGGAGATAAAAACAACCACCAGATCAGCAGAGATGAAAAACAGGGCAGGCACAGGCTTTCATCGCCCATATCCTGGCGTCAATGATGAATGTTTGATGAAAATTATTTTTGCGTGTGAAATCTGGGTGCTAATGTGCAGAGCCGCATGTTATTGCATCTTATACAGTACATTGGGCGTCGAATAGCCGCCTTTAGCTCCCCTCAGGAAAACAAATAATGAAACTTTGAGTTTGATAAGTGACTCTATTTTGAGAGGATTTGTTGATTTTCTTGATTCAGTAAATCTCACGCCTTCGGCATTGAGGGAAATTTGGGATTAAATATGACGTTTGCTTCATGATCCCTTTGAAAAAAATCAGATGAATCAAGGATTTGGAGAAGAAATGAAATATATAGTAGATTTTTTTAAGGAGTTGGCCCTGATAAATCTTGAATGCGGATCTAACCTCAACAACCACAGCAACAGACTCACCCAGAAGAACATCATCTCTCCTGTTTTCACCTGCTCGAGTCCCGCGGCTGTTTTAGCTTCAGAAATTATTCATGTATTTACAGCCTGGATGAAACATGCAGTGTGCCATCATAGTTTCCTGAAATATACATCTACAGCATTCTGTGGAGCTGGGATAAGAAGATAAGCTACAGAGCAGACATAAATATGAAAAAACACACCGTTTCCAATTTTGGAAAAAATTATGGTTGGAGAAAGCGCAAGATAAAGCTTATATATTTTGTATTATAGTCTATAACCAAAACATTATTGCTCTTTATTTTATGAACGTGAGGCATGACAGAGTTCTCAGTTATGTTATAAATGTTGTCTCATGCATTTATTTTCAAAGATAAAAAATCGATATGGGTCAGATAACTTGGTCTTCTTTTTTGCTGAGATGCAAAGGTGTCAAATAAATCAATAAAATTGTTTATAATAAACACTGCAATAATAGCAAAAATTGGTTTCAATATGATTTTAAGCAGGACACTGGTTATCCAAACACTGTACTAGCTAAAACAACTGTGCTGGTTATTATAATAATCAGATGCTAAAATAAAATTGGTGTACTTAAGTAAGGGATAATGGACTGGCAGCCGTTAGTTATCGCAGAAATAAGCGAAGCGGAGGGTCTTGTATCACGCTAAAGAGGGTTATGGCAATGAAATTTGGCAAGTGGTTAACACATCCTGAGCTACTTCACGTAATATGGGTATAAATATAAGACAGGTGCAACCACTCATCATGTTTTGCTGAGGAGCCAAGAACTGGTCCCTGGCACTCAGCAATTGTTCAAGGTTGAAGGCTTTACTGCGAGTTTCAAATGACTTACTACTCATTGCAGACTCAGGGACTAGAGGAGCTTTAATTATGCTGGATCTTAGTGCAGCTTTTGATTTAATCGATCATGATATTCTTATTGATCGTCTGGAACATGTAGTGGGGCTGAGAGGGTTTTCCTCATATCTAAAGGGGCGCTCATTTTCTGTCAGGGTTGGGGATTTCTCCTCTAAGTCAATTGCTTTAGAGTGTGGAGTACCACAAGGTTCAATTTTAGGACCTATTCTTTTTTCTTAGTTCATTTTGCTCTTGGGCCTTATTTTTAAGAAACACGGTATTTCATACCATTTATACGCAGACGACATTCAGATATATTTATCGATCAGTGCTGGAGCCTCAAGCACTAATCAATCCTTTATGTCTAAAGGAGGTGATCAGCTGGTTAGAGCAAAACTGCCTGAAGTTAAATGCCAGCAAATCGGAAGTTCTGGTTTTCGGTACAAACAATAATGACAAGGACTTTTTTGGCTCTTGGGAAACATGTTCAACCCAAAATAAGAAATTTAGACGTAATTTTAATTTACCTATGTGCTCTTATGTTTAGTCATCAGGTCAAAAATGTGGTAAAAAATTGCTACTACCAGTTAAGGACAATTGCGAAAATGAAGTCTTTTCTGTCTGTTCCTGACTTAGAAAAAGTGATTCATGGATTCATTACTTCTCATTTGGATTATTGTAATGCTCTTTATGTAGGTATCAGTCAATCTCTTACTTCAAAGCTGCAGATGGTACAAAATGCTGCAGCGAGGCTCCCTACTGGTGTTAAGAAAAGGGAGCACATTACTCCGGTTCTAGAAAGACTTCATTGGCTTCCTGTGAAACAGCGAATTCAGTACAAGGTTTTGTTATACGTTTATAAAGCTGTGCATGAGTTGGCCCCAGAATATATTAAGGACTTGGTGCATATGAACTCTGGGAAAGCACAAAAGTATTAAAAATTTTTTAGTTGTTTGTACCGAGAATTCGCCTTAAAACAAAAGGGGATCAAGCCTTTTCAGTTGTTGGTCCTAGACTGTGGAATGCGCTCCCCCTGATGACAGATCTGCATCCTCAGTTGAGGTTTTTAAATCTTGGGTTAAAACGTATCTTTATTCTGTCGCTTTAAATTCTTGACTTTGCCATTGTATGTCATGTATTTTGTGTATTTTATTTTATTTTATTTTATAGTCTCTTGGATGTTCTGTCCTTTGGCCTACGCAATAGCATAAAGGGCTATATAAATAAATGAGACTTGAGACTTGAGACTTAAGGATGTGACAAGGGGACATAACATCTCTGTTTCCTCCATCAGGAAATGAGGGTTACATATGTAACTAAGACGTTCCCTCTCTGTCAGTCACTACAGAGTTATGTCGTGATGACAGACTGGGGTCCAATGGAAAATTGCATGCAGGTCCCCCATCCTCTTCATAGAAGCGAGCGTGAGCAGGAGTGAAGTCTTCAAAGAAAAAAGCTCAACTGCACTGAGCGTCTCAAAGGGAGCTATTCGTAGTCGAGAAGAAGGAGAAGAGAGATAGCTCGGCACCGGAAGCAAAGTGTCCGGGAGGGAAGCACACACCCGCTCTCCCCCTTCCCGTAGTGGCGAAATGACATTATGAACCTGAATGTGAGGAAGCAGGGCATC
Source organism: Enteromius afrohamiltoni (assembly GCA_034779775.1). Lineage (NCBI taxonomy): Eukaryota > Metazoa > Chordata > Actinopteri > Cypriniformes > Cyprinidae > Enteromius > Enteromius afrohamiltoni. Next base: position 3,901,388 of record JAUYWG010000012.1, read on the forward strand.
GCTCACAACCTAAACACTGAATTTGGAAAATTGCTCTTTTTTTGACTGGGTGGGTGCTGCTGGCCCGGCACCTTAGCATCACGCTGAGGCAAGATGTTTTTGTTTGATGGCCTCCGTCTGCCTCTATACTGTCGAGAACTGCTGGTCAAAGCGAGGCCGGCCTGGGAGATGGGTGTGTCACTCATCTGTGCCAGGTTTTGCTGAGGAGCCAAGAACTGTTCCCTGGGACTGGTGATGGTTCAAGATTGTGACAAGGAGAAGTAACGTCTCTGTTCCCTCCATCAGGAAATGAGGGGTCCAATGGAAAACGCCATAACCTGAACCCTGTCACAACCTCATGGCACTGCAAATGTTGCATGTCAGACAAATGCTGTGCAAAGGGTGTAACCTTCCCATCTTCTCATCTGAGGGCTGGGACTGCTTCAGTCTCTCCTATTTGTTATTACAATTTGGTAGAACGATGGGGAAGTGAGCCTTTCGAAGAAAGATGTTACGGAGACCACATCCTACCGAAGGAGGTGACATGTGGAGACACTGATATGGACTGACCCAGGTTCTTAGCAGGTCCTATCCAAGGAAGGAGAGGAACGACTGACAGGAGAGACAGACAGTGTAGTCTGTCAAAGAAAAGACACAGGTTTACCGAAAGGAAAACCTTAACGTGGAAGAACACACATATGGAATTACCCTCTATATGGCCACCTGCAGGGGCAAGTACAGGGGCAGACCAAAGCCCAGCCAATTACCTGTTACCCAACACAAAAATGGCTCTGAAAAAGTCGCCAACACCACTCCATGGCTACAACTATCCAGTGAGCCAACCTCTGCTTGGAGACAGCCTTTCCTTTTGTCTGCTGACCTCCATAACAGACAAAGAACTTCTTAGAACTTTTAAAGCCCCGGGCATGGTACACATAAATGCGTAGCACTCTGACAGGACACAGCAACGGCAAGGCTGGGTCTGTCTCCTTGGGGAGCAGTGCTTGCAGGTTCACCACCTGATCACGGAAAGGTTTAGTGGGAACCTTGGGCACGTATCCAGGCTGGGGTCCAAGGACAGTGTAAGAGTTGGCCGGCCCAAGTACAAAGAACTCTTCACCAAAAATGCCTGGAGGTCCCTGACCCTCTTGATGGAAGTGAGCGCAGTCAGGAGCACTGTCTTAGCAGACAGGAACTTCAGCTAAAAGGATTTAACCTCCTGGCACCCCTCAGGAACCTTGCGTGTGCTTTGCCAAGGACCGACCATCCACTGCATTGTGATGGGCTGCAATTGCAGCCACATACACTTTTAAGGTGAAGGGTGACAGCCTATGATTCAAACCTTTCTTGCCGGAAAGAAACCATTACTCCAATCATGCATCTTATAGGTCTTTTTGGCAAGAAGGACACCAGTTTGTGAACAGACTTCATTTCAGTGCATAGGCTTGCCTCGTAGAGGGAGCTCTAGTCTGAGTAATTGTGTCCACCACAGCCTGTAGCAGGCCACTCAAGTCTGCCTTTCAGCAATGAGCTCAAATTTAATCTCACTGCTGTCTGTGATCTCTTTATAACTAGTTACAGATCTCTGTGCACTAGAACATATAGGCTCCAGCCTAGACAGCTAACACAGGAATTATTACCTGTGTCCTGTCATTTAAGCATGTTAATACATAAATCTTCTGTTCCAAATTCATACACATTATTATTTAGTTATTGTAAAGTCTTACTTATTTAATGTTTTCTGTTCTCACGTCAGATATGTATGTATGTACCAAGATCACCTTAAAAAACAACAACAACAAATTCCTGTGTCTGCATGTGCACACTTGACAAATAAAGTTACCTCTGAAAATAACAGAAAAATAATAAGATAATAATAATAAGAAGAAAAATAACACAGCATAATTAGGTCTGTACGGTGTACATTTTAGGACGTCCTCAGACCTCAGTGATAAAACAGACCCCTGACTATGACAGATTAAACATTTCTTAAATTTGAACTAGCACCTCATAACTACACAAAGTTATGTACAAGAAGCTACAAAAGACACCAGCACAAGTGGAATGTAAAAAACATGTTGATGTTCATTTTTATGCAAATATAATGTGCATCACCAAAAATGATTGAGGTCCTAAATTGTGCAATAAATTTATATATTGATTATTTCGACAGAAATAGTAAAGCTCTCTTCTCTCTTCTGTTATCATAGCACAGACCTGGGCTTCTCCATGGTGTCCTTGCTAAGGTAGATGTACCAGTAGACGAGGTTGAAGATTCCAAAGGCCAGAGGGAAGAGGACTCGGGCGTATCTGTCTATGGCACTGGTGCCTGCGAGCATCATGTTGGGCGGGACGGCTGAGCCCTGAAGGAATATGGGATAGCGCGTCCTGGGCGCCTCGCACACAGAGTTGGCCCGTCTTCTGCGGCTGAAGCCACTGGTGTCAGACTGAGGCTGAGATAAAAACAAAATAATGGTACTGATTATTGAATTCCTTAAATATAAGTTAAATAAAAGTGTGATGAACAGTCGTCAAAAAGTATACTGATTGTATGTATGTAAATTGTGAGTAAATTGTATGTAAAAATGTAACACTTTTTTTTTTAAAGATATTTTAAATTATGTTGGTAAGTACTTAAGTAATTAAGTGCTGTCAAGTGATTAATCGCATCCAAAATAAAAGTTTTTGTTTACATAATATATCTGTGTGTAGGGTGTATATTTATTATGTGCATATAAATACAAACGCATATACTGTATATATTTCAGAGAAATATGTTACTCGCATATGTTTTATAAATACAAATACAGTAAATATATGTATGTGTGTCTGTGTATTGTCTAGTTACGAAGGTAACCCACGTTCCCTGAAGGAAAGAACGGAGATGTTACAACTCTCATAAAAGACCAATCACCTTTGAGCTTCAAAGAAAAGGCCAATGAACATTGGCGTGCACAGATTGCATCCAGGTGCACCTCATCACTGCTTCAGTATAAGAAGGCACGGATGCAGTGCACCTGCAGGTTTTCGCTGAGGAGCTGAGTCAGCATCAGCGCAACCCCAGGGTCGTGGCAAGGAGGTGTAAGGGGTGTAAGGTGGCAAGGGTTACCTTTGTAACCTAGACATTACCTTTTCAGTCGAATCACTCCGATGTTACATATGGGAACACCCATGGAAAGAGCCACAACTCTGAGGCTGCGTTATGCGGAGACCCGACAGGCAAGCATGCCAGCAGAGGAGCCTGCACCCTTCCCAACATCGTGCAGGCCCAAAATAGGGGGCCCTACAGGGCTGCCAGTTGTTACTGAAGCAGTTGGTTGGGGGTGCGGAGCACATGTTTTAACTTACCATTCCTACATGGTGAATTTTTTGACAATTTAATATATAGATAAGATTATGGATATAATTTAAGGGAAACACAGCCTTCTGGCTGACTGTGGAATATTGAGATTTGTAGCCACAACCTACTGGGCGAAGGAGACCCAGTAGGAGCACAGTCAGGAGCTACTCCGCTCTAATTCTGACTGTGGGGCAGGAGGACTCAGGTTCACCTTAGTAGGGAAAACACTGAGAGAAGCGCACGGATCCCGCTTTCGTTTTTGGGAAGGGGCACAGGTTTCCCTGGCATAGACAAGCCAGGGAGATGGCATCAACCACCCAATGGGTCACCCTCTGTTTGGATACAGCATTCCCTTTCTGCTGATCACCATAGCAGACAAAGAGCTGCTGGGAGCATCTGAAGCTTCGAGTGCGGTTTAGCGACGCAGGGCCAGACAAACGGCTAACAACTTGAGGCAGTTGATGTGCCAAAGCAGTCAGATGCCTGTCCAAGGACCCGAGGCTGCTTGCCCATTGTATACAGTGCCCCCAACCCATGGAGGAGGCATCCATGTTGACCACAACATGCCTGGCACGGGCTGAATAGGCAGCACCACTCTGGGGAAACACCAATCCGGAGAGTGCCACAGTGCCATACCCATCTCGGGACTCGATCGTGCTGAAGCGGTCTCACATGAAGCAAGCCCAGCTGCGTTACTGTGGCTGCCATATGTCCCAGGAGCCTCTGAAAAGATTTTGAGAGGGACCGCTGTCTTGTGCCTGAAGAAGTGCAATCACTTCAGCACTGCCTGCACACACTCGTTGGTGAGGCGTGAAGTATGTTGATTGAATCCAGCTCCATGCCGAGAAAAGAGATCCCCTCCTCTTTCTTTGGGAGAGTTTGCTCTTTCCTTGGTTGCCCAGAAGCACCAGATGGCTGATGTGCCGAAGCACCAAGTCCCTACCACCAACTGGGTGCACTGACCTGCTCGACCCCAGGAGCAAACCACTTTTTGGTTTGCGTTGAGGCAAAATCGAGACATGAAAGTACACGTCCTTCAGATTAATGGCTGTGAACCAATCTTAGGGCCGAATGAACCTTTTCAACCACTGCGAGGGGCTGGGAAGCTGTAATCAGGCTTTCAGCCGGGTAGCTAAGGGAATCAAGGGAACGTTGACCACCGTGCTCACAATGGGGCAGGCTAGGAGGAAATGGGTAGATGACTGATTCCAGAAAGATAAATGTCCTAGAGAAAAGTCTGACTGCTCTGGGCAGTGCCTACATGCTGGTTCCCTCACTGGTGACACAGTGCTCCGGATCGATGGCAGCTGAGTGTACAGAAGCTCCCGACCCTCCTTCTGGGGAGTGGGGACTGAGATGTCGTCATCCCCCAAAGATGTCATCACCCCCCTCGACGTCGGGCCACCAACCTGGCATTGTGTGCCTCAGTGGGGGATGGAGCAGAAGGTTTTGGAGCTGTGGGGAGATGCCCTAGTCGATGGGCAGGCGGAGGCAGTGCACCGGCTGGAGTCCCTCCGGGGCAGGATGTGGGACATCGCCTCGGTCTGCCTTTGAACTGCTGAAAAATCCTGGGCTAAGTCCTCAACAATGTCGCTGAATAGGCCGCAATGAATTCGCAATGAATGCATGAATTATCCACGAACGCTGCCCGGCGTGATCTCGGCCCAGACACGCCAGGCAGTGATCATGTCCGTCCCAAGAGGTGAGGAAACTACTGCATCCAGAAGTGCACGGCTGGATAGACATTCCAGTGAACGCCTTACCAGCTGTGAGAAATTGCTCTTTTTCCTGGATTGCCCAGGGAGAACCTCTCACGGCACTGCCGTGCACTCAGTAGGTCTCACTGGAATGCAAAAAGCTGGCATGCTTATGGACTTTAAAAAGGCCACCACCGCGCAGGACCCCCTGACAGCCGCCCAGTCGTTCGCCGTCAGCAGGAGAGAGAGCATGAACTCGCAGGAACTCTTTTAGAAATCGATCTCCTTCCACTCTCCAAATGAAAGCCAAGGGGGTCTCAAGCTCAGGAATCGGCGAAGGCTCCGAAGCAAAAGTCTGCAGGTGCACTGCATCCGTGCCCTCTTATACTCACGCAGTGATGAGATGCACCTGGATGCAATCTGTGCACGCCAATGTTCGTTGGCTTTTTTTTAAGCTCAAAGGCAATTGGTCTCTAATGTGATTCGACTGAAAGGGTATATATGTATATTTATACATATATATATATATATATATATATATGCATAATAAATATACACAGTACAGTTTTTTAATTTATATGTATTATAAATTATATTAATATAAATATATACATGGAAATATTTTTCAAATATTTACATGCATGTATGCGTATTTTATATGTAAGCAGTACACAAACATTTATTTAAAACTTTTATTTTGAAGCTTGACAGCACTATTGGTAACAACCAAGTAGATGATAGCCATAGTATTTTTTCCATACTATGGAAGTTGTAGTCAACTGTTTAACAACATTCTTCAAAACATCATATTTTGTGTTCAAAAGCTAAAATTAAATGTTTTTGCTATAAATTTTGACACAACTCAAGAGTGAGTAAATTTTGACAGAATTTTCATTTTTGAGTAAACTAAAGATACTGGCCATGTAATAAGAGCCCACCAGCTAAATGCCCTGCCTTAAATGTAAGGCAGTTCACCTGTGTTTTGTTCACAGGCTTTTTTTAATACCAAGTCAAAAATCAAACTGCATACTTCTTAGGAATTGTATTCAAGAGTATAATTTGAGTGTACAGAACAAAGGTTGTGAGAAGTTACACTCTAAAGTACAGTGCCATAAAAATGTGCCCCCATCCTTATTTCTGTTTATGTTTCATACTAAATAATAAACACTAATACAAAATAATAAATAATTATTAACCACAAAAATAATAATGTTTATCATGTTTTGTATGTACTCAGGTTTTATTTTTAGATTTTGTTTTCATACGTGTCACAGACATGCCAGGCTCTGCACCCAACCAATCACAATGCTCACTCTCTGATCACCGTCACCTGCAACTCATCACCGCCACAATCAACTCCTCTTTATAACCACACACCAATTCACAGTCAGAGTCCAAGCTCGTTTTCACGAAGTGGACTAAACTCCTTGCTCCATTGCTCTTCTCTATTTTAAATTACTTACCCTGTACTTACCTCCTTGTTCTCTTCCGCTATAGTGTTTCTCCAAAGCTCCAGGATCCCCCTGTGTATATGGTGTGTGGTCGTCTCCCCAGTCCAACATATCTCCATTGTCTTTGTGTGTCTCCAATGCTCTACCGGATCTGTAAAACATAGACTGTGTTATTGGACTATTACTCTTCAAGCAACTTATCTCAGTTTTCTAATACTAATCCAGATCATTGTCGTCATCTTCACTGTGCTGCCTAAACCATAAACCATTTCATATTGCATGTGTAACACTTACAGACCATTATTGAATATCTTAATTACTCTAAATTTACTCTGACTTAAAGGTGCCACCTCATTTACCATTGCTATGTACATTTTTACAGGCAAAATCTACACATTTTATTATGTGTATCCACACAATCGAGAATTGAGATTTCCACACAGATTCTACTTTAAACAGGTTCAAGTTTGTCACCATGTTGACCAAAAAACCCTGCTTGGTTTGACTTAGTGAACAATGTTTGTTTCATTCATACTTATCCTTGGCTTGAACAAAATTGTAAATTGAATAGATTCCTATTAAAATACCTGTATTTCACAAGCCGAACTGCGGCAAAACATCTGCTAAATCATCTTAAAAGAGCCAAATATCAATAAATTAACTGGACTCTTCAATATATAGCTACATTTCCAAATAGATTTGGTCCTGCTCGATTGCTCCAGTCTGCTGATCTGCTGAGAGTGCTGTGTTTGTACTGCTCTGTTTGTAGCTCCGTAGCTTTGCATTTCTATCTATTATTAGCTGCTTTTTGTAGTGATAAATATACAACCTAACTACCTTAATATTTCCTATAGTAGATATCAAACCTATCTGTTTGTTGATCGTTCGCGTTCATTCTAAAAACCGCTAGTGCAGCTCATTAGCATTTATCTGCCGGTTAGCATGTCTTTCGCGTATCTCGCGTGTCACAGGTAGGCTGCGGGTAGTGTCGCGCTCTCGCTTCCTAGCGCAGAGAGAGAAGGCACGGAGACAGAACCTGAATTTAACTGGATAAATTTAATAATAAAACATGGAACACAGGAATGTGCAGAGAGCAATGCGGACATGAACTTACAGCTACAAACGAAACTTGAACGACTGACCAAAGAAAGAGATGGCATTCGTTCCTACGAATGCGCACATCTCTGCGGACGAAGATCCGTCATCACGGCCCCGTGCGCAGTTATCTCCAGACGCGGACTGTGAACCGCCATTACTGCCCAGTGAGTCACCATGCTCTGAACTGTTTGAATCTCCTAGTGATTGTGAGTTTCCCTGGCCTGAATCGTTTGAATCTCCTAGTGACTCTGAATTACCCTGGCCCGAATTGTTTGAATCTCCTAGTGACTCTGAATTACCCTGGCCCGAACCGTTTGAATCTTCCAGTGACTGTGAATTACCATGGCCTGAACCGTTTGAATCTCCTAGTGACTCTGAATTACCCAGGCCAGAATTGTTTGAATCTCCTAGTGACTCTGAATTACCCTGGCCCAAACCGTTTGAATCTTCCAGTGACTGTGAATTACCATGGCCCGAACCGTTTGAATCTTCCAGTGACTGTGAATTACCATGGCCAGAACCATTTGAATCTTCCAGTGACTGTGAATTACCATGGCCAGAACCGTTTGAATCTTCCAGTGACTGTGAATTACCATGGCCTGAACCGTTTGAATCTTCCAGTGACTGTGAATTTCCATGGCCTGAACCGTTTGAATCTTCCAGAGACTGTGAGTTTCCGCGCCCTCCAGAGTCGGCTGCGCATCCAGTGCGCCCTCCAGAGTCGGCTGCGCATCCAGTGCGCCCTCCAGAGTCGGCTGCGCATCCAGT
>JAUYWG010000012.1:3918448-3948471 GCA_034779775.1 Enteromius afrohamiltoni
AAACAAATATCTTAAATTGTAATAATATTTTACTGCTTTAAAAAAAAACTTTTAAAGACAAAATAAAACAAAATACACATTTATTTATTGCACATATAAATACATATTTAAAGTGTATTTAAAGTGTTTATGAATCATTTAGAAATGGGGTAAAATTAAATCTATTTTTGGACCTTGCACACATGTACATCTGTTTTAACAGACTCATAAAACAATATTAGCAACCTTTAAAATGGCACAATAGGGGCACTTTAAAACAACATGACATGTAATTAAAATAATGACACCACTGTAAAAAAAATACATGTGACCTCATTAGTGTTATTAGGTTAAAATTAAGTAATAGTTAAATATCAGGTCAAAGATCATTGCAGCTTCTATAGGCACTGACCCAGTCGAAGGCGCAGGAGTTGTTGTCCTCTCTCTGGGAAGGTAAATGCTCACACAGTCCTGGACAGCTGCGGACGATGAGAAACGCCAGACACATTAGCAGTGACAGCAAATAATAGGGACGATAGAACCATTTATAAACCTTTGGAAGATAGTATAAAGTGGAAACCAGCCCTCTAATTAAACTCATTGCTGCAGCTCATAACAGACTAATGCCCACGTGGTGAAGCAGAGTGAGGGGAGAGTAGAAATAGACCATAGAGACAGCTGAGAGGTAATATGAATCTTCAGTGCGGAAAAACGCGTTTCAAGTATGCGGTTTGAAACTGCTCGGCCGCTCGCTTTCCGTAGCGTGACGCGCTTGCTGTTGGCGGGGAATTTTGTTAACATCAACAGAAACATGGAGGAGTCAGAGAACAGCGTCAAGTCTGTTTCAGTTAAAAGTAGTGTGGATAAAGTGGACGAGGATTCGTCTTGTCGGAATGAGCCGGTTAAGTCATCGCAATCTAAACCGAGACTCAAGCTCTTCAGTAAAGTGATGGAGAAGAGTCTGCAGTGGCTGCTGGACAACGCCAGGTATGAAATACAGCTTTTCCTTCGCTTCGAAACTGATATTTCTGTTTTTTCTTACTAAGTTAGTTCCACTCTTTGTGTCAGTTTTGACAGGTTTTCCCACTATTTCCAGCCTCTGTCAAAGCAGAACCCGCAGCTGACTGAAGCCATGCACAAACAGTTCATCAGCCAGCTGCAGAATTTAGTGCAGGTAACGTTACCGTTCAAATACGAGGCTGGCGAGAACACACACACACAATATATATATAACAACTACTCTGAATAAAACATCTTACCAAAATTTCGGTAAGAATGGTTCTTATTTCATTCATTCAGTGCCTGTAATAAGATAACGTGTAACAAACGCAGCATACCAGTACATACATATGTATGTACGAGAATGTATTTTTCAAGTGCAAAAGTCACGTTTTGTGTATAGATGCTACGTTCACATTTAATTGGGATAACACTTGAAATGCATTAAAATGTCAAAGGCTCATATCAGTTGTCTAAATATGTAGAGATTTTATTTGATGAATGTGTATAATAAAATGGAAAGTTGCATTCCTGATAAATTTCTCATCAAACAGAAAAACAAGCCTTTATATACATTAGTCATTTAGCAAACAACTTTATGATCAAAAGCTATCAAAATCAATATACATAATATACTCATAGAAGTCTCAGTTAGCCTTATGACATAATAAAATGTTGGCACATTTACATGACAGTATAGGGAAAAGCTTCTTGCATTCTCATTACTGTAATGCAAAAAAAGTGTAGCCTAATGTAAATTGTAAAGTTTACGTTTATTTATAGGTATTACATTTTATATTTATGCATTTTCCTGTTGATTAATTTTGCTGCATTTAGGGTTTGCTTCATCGGTTCATGCATTTTCTGGGAATCAAACCCATCACATTGATGTTTCTGGCACCATGTTTGAGAGACAGGAACAGCAGTGCACATAATTAAAATATTGCTTTATGGTAGCCTTTTGCATTTGTGCTTTTAGTAGTGTAGTCTGTGTTTGATATGTTTTGTGCTGTTACGTGTGTGTTTAGAAAGAAATAGCCACTGTGATTGAGGAGGGCGACCTGCAGGTGAAGTTTAAAGAGCTGGACAGACTGGAAGAGGTTGCTAAAGACACACCACAAGCTGCATGGTGAGTTCACAGACAGTGAAAAAACACCAGACCAAAATATTTTTAGTCTATGCCACAAGGCAGGTATTCTACTTTGAAATATTCCTTTGTGTTTGGAAAGTCTATTTTGTTTTGCCAGTTGGTGGAAAACTCATTAGCTGTGGCATTGCAGCCATGGAAGCAAACTTGTGTTTGTTGATTAAATAACTAAAAATACAGATAACTAACACAATTAAAACATAACACAATGAAAAAAACATGGTTTGTGAAAATGAATTAAAAAATTAAGTTAACAGTTTTGCAAACAAACTTTTAATTTAGAATTTTAACTGCAGTGCCTATTTTAAATTGCAGACAATATCTAAACACTACTATCTCTAGTATTTTTACACTTACATAACTAAAGACATTTTTAGTTTTGTATATTATAATGTATCGCTGAGGCTATGTTTTGTATTGCAGGCGTCCAAGTGGCATTCCAGAGCTGGATGTGTGCAGTGGTTTAGTGTCGTATTATAAGAAGCAGGAGGAGTACATGCAGATACAGCTGAAGAAGCTCCAGAAGGAGAACGCAGGTCTTGCTCAGAAGGTACAGGACGAGAGAGAAAACATCTTGCACACAGAGCAGCGCATTGCCGCAAGAGTGGAAGAGTGGAGGGTACGAGGAAAAAATAATATCATACACTCACATTTTCATTGTCATATGTGACCCTGAACCACAAAACCAGTCAAAAATAATTAAAATAAATTCCAGAGGATTAATCAAAATGAATCCTAGTAAACAACATTATAAACTTGCTCAGGTGCAAGCAGTCAGTTTCCATGTTAAACACCATGTTAATTGCCCTATCTGACATTAGTAGTAGTGGTGTTGATTAACTTAGAATAAATAGAGCTGTTTCTTGAAGAATCCACTGTTAGTAGTGCATAGTGGTGTCACAATACTGTAATTTCTAACTTTGATATGATGCCTCGAAAAATATCAATATTTGATACCATTTTCGATTCCACTGAGAAAAAACTTTTTTACTATTTAAAGATTAAAAAAATAAGTCTAGAACATAAACAAAAAGTCTTGAAGTATTGCCCTTGTTGAAAAGCCTCTTGCAGACTGCTAAATGCAGCGCATCAAATAAATGACAATTGCACACAGATAAGATTTCATTTATCACGTGAGGAGAATAAGAGCTGACTGACAAGAAGAGTGAGTTGAGACAGACAAGAGGATGACGGAAAATGAAATGCAAAAGCACCTGTTAAAATATTTTGGATTTTCTTTTCTTCTGCCATCAATCTAAGCCAGTGGTTTTCAAACCTGTCCTAAAAGCACTTCTGCCCTGCACATTTTGTATGTTTCCCTTGTCAGAAACACCCAATTCAGGTCTTGCAGTCTCTACTTACGAGCTGATGAGTTGAATCTATGGGTGATATATGAGTTGAATATATGGGCAATATATGACCATGTCGATCTACACGCGAAGAAACTGGGCCCTCGAACCCTAGCGCTCGCATGATATGTCATCTGTCATCTCGCATGCTCAATCTTTCCTGCGCTTGATTTTCTTTCACCTGCTCGTGCGAACACTTTTAATTTTGTCAGTCGTGGGGCAGGGCTTGCTGTTTTTGTTGTAATCTCAAATGTGAGTCGTTATTCCCCTTTTCTGGAAGTCAGTATTGGATGCCTGTTATAAGATGATTTATTCACTTGACTTGAGACATCACATTGGACCATATTACTTTAATATACTTTATTAATAGAATGACAGTGAAGTTTTCGAAATGTTTTATCTTTAATATTGTTAAATGGATACAACATCAGAATTTTTGGTTTCTTTAGTCTGTGTTCCTTTAAAACACAGGTTTGAGAACAGTACAGTGTTATTAGAAATATGAAACTTCCTTGGCCAGTGCCTCTTGAAGAAAGCATAAACTAGAACATTTCCAGAAATAAAAAGTACACAACCTGCAAATACAAAGGAAAAATGCAACAAAAAGAACATGCATAAATACATTAGAATGTAATGTATTACAAGCAAATTTTCAATAAACAAAGCTTTATACATAGGCCTACATACATACATACATACATACATACATATATATCTATATCTATAAGACAAAATCAATAAGAAATAAATAAATAAAACAGGCTAATGAAACTATATGTATCTTCAGCTATATTACATTTAAAAATCTTGCCATTAAGAAGTTTTACAAGTTTTATTGCAGTGATATCAAACGCTCATTGGTTCTCACCGTGTGTTTCCGGTGATGTGCAAGAAGTGTGCACCTAGAAGGAGAAGATTGTGGTAGTATTTTATGCCCTGCTCCTCGCACTAAACTGTTGTATTGGGGATTGCCCCACTGAATGCTGATTTACAGTTACTGACCGCTGCAGTACTTTTGTAAGAGAGTCTGAGTCATCTTTTAAGTTTGACCGTTTATTGCACAAGATTTGACCACATACACATGTTAGTGTATCTGAGGTAGTTTCTGAAATAAATAAAACAACAAATATGAATATAATTCAGATATACCCAATGACTCAGGCTCACATTTGTTGCCATAAATTAAATACATAAAAGCTTTGTCTCTTCTTCTCCATCTGCAGGCATCACTTGATGATCTAGAAGCTTTTGTCTCGACTCCTTCCGCATCTGAACACTTTGGGTCTCTCTAACATCCACGGTCAATTCTTGGATATTGTGTAACTTGAATATAATTCTTTTGTGCATCTACAAAGTGTATTTTGTGTTATGTCATTAATACGCAATTCATTAAACAGCGCTTGCATTTTTTTAACAGTGTTGTTTCATTGTTTGTGTATAAAAAAAGGGTAGAAAAACCATCACAATGAAATCAAGATTCTTATACTCTGCTCAAAAAAAGGGAACGCTTTAACAACACAATGTAACTCCAAGGGCCTGTTCCATAAACATGTTTACCAAATAAGGCTGGTTTATTTCAGTTAATCTAAACCAAATAAGCCAGGCTTGATTTAAATGGTCTGACTTATTTTGAACCAAATCAACTGACAATAAGTCAGACCATTTAGATCAAGCCTGGCTTATTTGGTAAACTTGTTTTATGGAACAAGGCCCAAGTCAGTCACACTTCTCTGAAATCAAACTGCTCACTTAGGAAGCAACACTGATTGACAATCAATTTCATATGCTTTTGTGCAAATGGAATAGACAACAGGTGGAAATTATAGGCATAATTGCCTATAATAATATTTGCTACCTGTGCAAGACACCCCCAATAAAGGAGTGGTAACCACAGACCACTTCTCAGTTCCTATAACTCTGGCTGATGTTTTGGTCACTTTTAAATGCTGGCGGTGCATTCACGGAGTCTACAACCCACACAAGAGGCTCGGGTAGTGCAGCTCATCCAGGATGGCACATCAATGCGAACTGTGGCAAAAAGGTTTGCTGTGTCTGTCAGTGTAGTGTCAAGAGCATGAAGGCGCTACCAAGAGACAAGCCAGTACATCAGGAGATGTGGAGGAGGCCGTAGGAGAGCAACAACCCAGCAGCAGGGACCGCTACCTCTGCCTTTGTGCAAGGAGAAACACTGCCATAGCCCTGCAAAATGCCCTTCAGCAGACTGCAAATGTGCATGTGTATACTCAAAAGGTCAGAAACACTCCAAGAGGATGGTATGGGGCCTGCAGTCCACAGGTGGGGGTTGTGCTTATATTTAATAAGAATATTTAATTCATTTAGATCTAGGATGTGTTATTTTAGTGTTCCCTTACATTTTTTTGAGCGGTGTATAAACATAAAAAATAAATCCCCAAGGGCAACTTGAATTTCTAAAAGTGTCAGTAATTACAATTAAAAGCATTTAAATAAAAGGTCTCCTGCATAATATTATCATTTTCGTTGTATTTTTGATGAAAGTGTTAACGTTTTTTTTTTTTTTTTGTATCTATATGATTTATTACTGGTAAATGTATTTTCCTCCAACATTGTGGTTATTAATACAATAATGATAGCGCACTAATAAAAATAAATAAATTAAATTGTAGCCTGTTTATTAACAAAAGCGGTAAAATAAAGTTTTGTCGAGTGATTTTTTTTTTATACAGAGTTCAAATTTATTTTTAGGATTTTGCTATTTTATAATACAATTTGTTAAGTGTAATAAATTGTTTTAAATAATTCGAAGTGTACTGTGAATCACGTTTAACAATCAGTGCATTAACAAGTAGTGTGCGTTTATGATCGTGTCTTTACGGTACGGACCGCTTTTGTTGATAGCGTGATGAACACAACGAGACTGTAACCGGCAGCCGCTCGGATTTTTTCTTTTTATTTGTACTTTTTAAGATACATAGATGTATACATGATTTAGTTTCAAAAGTTATGACGGAAATATTTTCAACATCCGCGGGGCCTGTAGGTTTGGGGTTTGTCGCCAGTAAACCTCCGCCGCCGATGCCGTCAAACCAAGCGCCGGTTGTGGCTCAGATTCAAGGACAGCTCGGGGATGAGGGGCCTGCACTGCGGAAACCCGGAGCTATGAACGAACCTTTCTATTTACTTCGAGAACTGCCCGGTAAATACGGATTTAGTGCTTGAGATTACAGCGCAATGCGCGAGCGACTTGCAATGTAATTTAACTTTGTAAACTACATCTAAATGAGCTTTTTGTTTGTTTTGATCCAGTTGGAAACGATCTGACGGGAAACACGAACCTCATTACGCATTATAATCTGGAGCACGCGTATAATAAATTTTGCGGCAAGAAAGTGAAGGAGAAACTGAGCAACTTCTTACCAGAGTTACCAGGTAAAAAAAAAGTTTGTTTTTGAGAAAAGATGCATATTATCCACTGAACTGAACAACTGAAATAAGATGTCAATTTATGTATAGTTTATTAGGACCGGGCAATATTTGACTGAGATACAAGAATTTTGAAAATCTTGAATCTGAGGGTGTAACGAGTCAAAATATTGAGAAAATTCCCTTTAAATTGATCCAAAAAAAGTTCTTAGCAATGCATAATACTAATCAAAAATTATGTTTTGACATAGTAATGGTAGTAAATGTACAAAAAATTATATTCATAGAACTTAGTCTTTACTTTAATTTCCTAATGATTTCTCACATAAAAGAAAAAGTAATTTTGATGCATACAATGTCTTGTTGACATGTCTTGCTCAACACACCCATGCTGCTTATGACCGCTTTTGTACTCCAGCCAGGGTCACACATACTATGGTAGTACCATGATTAGGGTTGCCTTGTTTTCACAGCAAAGGCCGCCCAATTGAATCAGATTTAGCTTTGTTTGATAATTGTGCAAAAACACACAAGGAATATTTTTGTTTTTTTTTTTTTTTTTTTTTTTTTAACCACAACTATTAGTTCTTTAAAACTAACCCAAAACATCCCAAACACTTTCAAGGGGTTGCATGAAAGTCACATTCCAGTTATTGGGGTCATTGGTAATTGTTATTGGTAAACATCCAAGAGAAAGAGTGTTAAAGTAGCACAGAACGGTCGACTTGGCAACGCTGACCACTGTATTATTACCATAGTAAGTTTAAGTTGTATTCTCTTTCTTGCAGGTATGATAGACTGTCCAGGGATTCAAGATGGCAGTTCTCTGCGCTCTCTCATAGAAAAACCTCCAGTCTGTGGTAACTCTTTCAGTCCACTGACAGGAGCTCTTCTCACTGGATTTCGATTACACACTGGCCCGGTAAACTAATGCGCTAACACAGCACAACTGTGTCTTAAAGAAAAAAGAAGCTTGTGCCTACACAGACAACTTAAAACATCTTCTCAAGGCCTCATGTTTACAGTGTTTGTGTGTTGCAGCTTCCAGAGCAATACAGACTGATGCACATACAGCCACCAAAGAAAAAGAGCAAACACAAGCACCGCCATCACCGACCTCAGGATCCTCTGCCTCCAGGTGACACATGCACCTGATGTGTTTATACACACACACACACACACACAGACAGACAGGCAGGCATTAACTCATCTGATTTTACTGTGCAGAGACCCCCTCAGATTCTGACCCCAAGAAGAAAAAGAAAAAGAGGGATGATGATCCCGATCGCAAGAAGAAAAAGAAAGACAAGAAGAAAAAAAAGGTGAGTGACTCATAGGGCAAGCTTAAATGACGGAATGAGGTTGGGTCTTAGAGGACAGGCTGTATAATTTTTTAGAGAAGTAATAGAATATTAAATGCATAAACTGTGGAGATGACTTTTCTATATACATTTATATAAAACCCCATATTGACAGAAAAACACAGAATTGTTGACATTTTTGATTTATTAAAGAAAAAACCCAAATCCAGGTCTGAAAAACTTTTCTCCCAAATCTTTTCCAAAAAGACTCATGGCTGTCTTAGATCAAAAAGGTGCTTCTACTAAATACTGAGCAAAGGGTCTGAATACTTAGGACCATGTGGTGTTTTTTTTTTTTTTTTTTTAGCAAAAATGTCAACAATTCTGTGTTTTTCTGTCAACATGGGGTGCTGTGTGTACATTAATGAGGGTGAAAATGAACTTCAGCAGACAGCTGCAATATAACAAAGAGTGAAATATTTAAGGGGGTCTGAATACTTTCCGTACCCACTGTATATATACGGCTCACTGTGAAAAGCACGTGATTGGCATTTACCGCTGATTACAGAACCAGCTTTGCTGACAAAATGCGCATATCGGCTGATTATTTTTGGTGCATCCCTATCGTTTAGGTCTTATGAAGAGAAACGATCGGGTTAAGCATAAAGTATATGCAATTACATGATCAAAGCACCCAAAAAAGATCTGAAACGTGGATGTTTTTGTTTAATTCATATAAAATGAATAAACTAGTCTTCATCAGTTTACCTTTTTTACATAAACAATGAGAAACCATGAAAAGATCTCATGCCATTCAGGGTTGCCAGTTACAATTTGTATTCCAGGAGCTAAATATCATGTTATTGGGGTTTCTTCAACCTATGGTGACCATGTTAAAGAAGCCAGATTCTGCAGGAAAACCACAGTCTTGGCAACTGTGACGGCATTTTGTTCTGTGAAGGATTTTGACTGATTTTAAAACAGACTGGTTTCTCTGTTTTTGTCTTTTTCTCATAGAATCGACACAGTCCTGATCATCCTGGACTCACTCAACCCAACAGCAACAGTCTTAGATAGAACCTGTGTGTGTAAGGGTGAGTGAGTGAATATATGCTGTACAATGTTAGAGACCCTAATATGGACCAGTGTGTTTGAATGATGTTAAAGATTTATGCCTTTTTTTTTGCTGGTTGAAAAGAGAACCTGACTGAATAAACTTTATTCTTTACACATGCTGTAAATGTAGTTTTTCCACAGCATGTCTCGACTGGCAACAGGCCAAACATTTCAATTAAATCTTGTTTGACTTGAGAATAAACATGCAAAATACAAATCTTTATAATAGTTTATCCAGAATGGGTGTCTAATCGCTTTTTGTTAGAGGCACCTGCATAAAAAACCAAGGAAATGTTGGGGGATTTTGTGTCCAGGCTTAAAAAATATAAAGTAATGAATTCTTAAAGTCACAAATTGTTGTAGACAGTGAGTCAACTTAAAGTGGAAACTAATAAAGCACATTGTAAATCCTTATCGATTCAGGAGAGGGCAGTGTTGAACAAAGAACAAACACTTATGTATAGTGTTTCATAACATTCCTCAAAAAGTAATTTTCTATTTCTGTGTATGGGAATATGGAAATTGTTTGTGAGATCATACTCAGGGAAAATAAGGTGAGACACTTTTGTACTATTTTTGTCCATAAAGGCAGTACCTTAAAGGTATGCATTATAGAGTTGGGCGGTACTATGGGATACCGTGGGATCTAAAAATAGCAACAATATCAGTTTCTATACCGTCATAAAAAACAATGCACTTAAATAGGAGGCAAGGATTGAATATTAACTATAATTTATTTAATGTTTAAAAATGCCTATGCGTGGTTGTCCTCATGTGACAGCGTGGAGGCAAAAGAGAGAGGTAGGGAAAGATTACGAGTCGAACACTAGAGACCTGCGTGGGGATGGATTTTTCTTTTCTAAGTTCACTTGCTTTCCTTTTGAATATAAAGAAATGGAATATAAACAAATGTTTTGTTTTATGTGAGTTTAAATAAATGGAATGATGAACACATAGACGAACGAGGAGCTTTTCAGAACATAGAAATACAGTTAGAATTTGCAATGAAACTAAATAACAATAAACGTTGATTTCTCAAGTGGTCAAACAGAAAAGCATTTGGCCTAATACTGCTTCAGAACTTGAGTGAGCCTTTTTTTTTTTTCCTATAGCAATGTAGAAAAACAAGTACAACTTCTTCATCTGGGAGTCCCACGAATAATTGTATTCTCTTGGTGTGTTGGGTCGCCAAGTGACCAAGGGCCTGTACCATGAAGCCGGATTAGCTGGCTAACCAGGTAAGTTTAGTATTAGTTTGCACCAATCCTGGGTTTTAGGTACTATGAAAGAAACTCGCCTTCAATTGGTGTTAATTGCCATGGTAACTTGCGCTGCACGGCTAACCTGGTTATGTTCTGGGGATCTCAAAACAAAATTTGACCAATCAGATTCCAGCAAGGTGACATGTCTGATGCAATAAAGCCACTCCCCCAGCTTCTCTTAGTCCAAATTAAAGGACGCCGCATAGTAAAACATTGTTTAAAGAAAAAATAATCTAATTATTATTTTTGGAATTACTTAATTATTTATAGAATTATTATATCCTTAATCTATTACACAAGCCAGTTTAGTTTAATAGTAATAGGCTTGTAAATTAATATAAACATAGATAATACAGCTTACTTGCAAGTTTTTGTTTGTTTTTTTTTTTTTCTCAAGTTTTCCTATTTCATTAAAAGATTGTTTCATCTTGCTGTGTAAATGTGATTAAATTTCTTATATTGCTCAATCTTTTAATCTTTGGTAGTGAATCTGACTCTCTCACAAGAATGAATGAAAGTTTAAAAGCATGTGATTGGCTGCTTATTGCTGATGTCACACTTACATGTGCACGTCCTACATTAACTCCAGATCAAGCCTGGGTTAACAAAGAAAGTTGATGAGCTTCATCATGGTACCAATAATGCCTGATTGCATTGGTTTGGATTTGTCAACCCAAAACTAATCCTGTCACTCTGAGTTTGTTTAGCCACCATCATGGTACAGGCCCCTGGTCTCGAAAAAAACCACTTCTGCATTTTGGCAGTATTTTGGGTTTCGACTGAATGGGAAGGGAGAGGCGGTAAAAACGGACGATGCATTTGCATCTCTGCGCAAAAAAAACTTCTGGATGTTAATGTTAATTTAATTCTGTTTGACTGTTGTATTTGCACTTTTTTAAAAACTGCTGTTTGTTGCTAATAAAAGTTTCTGAACGGTTTATGCACAAGCCAACAGTTTGGTGATGCTGTATGAGTCTTGCATCATAATTTGTTTTATTATTTATGGTAATACCGTATACTGAGGTAAAATAGGGGGAGGTTTGATAGTATTAAAATATAGATACTGCCCAAGCTTAATGCATTATTACCTAAATGGTAAATTCCAGTACTTAAAAGGTGCAATTAGTATTAGTCGCCCCTCGTCACAGGGTCTGGGACTGTGTTGTTTTCTAAATATGGAGGTGTCTGAGTGAGTTTAGTAAGTGTAAACTCCAGCTGAAGTCAGGTCACTAATAGTAAACAATGAGAATAGCACAAATTTTACTACTAACGCAGCAAAAACTAAGTTTTTATTTCTCTTTTTCATTCATGGTTCTTTGTGCACAGTGCATATAATATTATTTTTGTATTTGTAGTTCCTGTTTAAATTCACTTATATTGTGTAAATCCTGTGATCCTGGACCTATATTTTCGATTTATACATCAGCTGAAAGCTGAATAAATAAAGCTTTCCATTCATGTATGGTTTGTTAGAATAGAGCAATATTTGGTTGATACAACTATTTGAAAATCTGGAATCTAAGGTTGCAAAAAAAATAAGAAAGGTTGAGTTGAAGTTGACCAAAAAGTTCTGAGCAATATTACTTTAAGTTTTTATATATTTATGATAGCAAAATTAACAAAATATATTTCCTAATGATTTTTGGCATAAAATAAATGCAGCATAGGGAATTAAATGTTTTGAATCTCTTTTTTTCAATTGCAGACATCATATGGAAGCATGCTTCAAGTTAACATTTTAACATTTTGCATATTTTATTGTTTTTGGTTTACTGTTTATTTGTTTTATCTGATATTCTTGCATTCCAGGTCTCATTCTTTTCTGATCTCATACGGCTTTATTGCATCCATGTCTAAGTATGGCTTTGGTTTTCCCCACATTTTACATGATATTTGAATTAATAATAACACAAGGCACTGGTTTCACACAAAAGATTGTTTTTCAGATGTCATATATTGACATCTGAAAGAGACATATCAGTTCCTCTCCTGACCTTTAAAAAAAACCCAATCAACCACTAGCTTCCCGCACATTAAAGCAAATATGAATAAAAGTCATGCTATTTACAGAGCACATCTACTTTCAGCTTCACAATAACAGAAATACAAAAATAAATTTCCCTTTTGAGTGCCAATGAAACTAAAATGCACAAAACAATCTGAATGGACACACACAAACATTCATTTCTGTTGGTTTACAAAAATCTAGTTAAATCTGCCAGAAATGTTTTAGCTTTGGGATAACAACGAATGTTTATGAAGTTTCATTAGCAGCGTCTTCGGTGGCAGCTGAAATGCTCCTGATTCTTTCTCATGTTTCCAAAAGACAGAAAAACAAAAATCATGGCTCTTTCTCTTTGGTGAACAGACAGGCGCTGCTGCATTGGTTGAGGTAGTCCATCAATCGCAGACAATGTGTGTGCAGTCCAATAAATATACCTCTAAAAACACTGCAATTGTTTTGCAAGCAGATTTCTAGATTTTCAATGCGAATACTCATATTTTGAGTCAGCTGATCATCGAAAAACACTGCAAAAAATGATTTCTTCCTTAGTATTTTGTTTTTTCTAATATAAATGTCAGTGCTGTCAAATGATAAATTGCATCCAAATTGTTTACATAATGTATGTGTACTGTGTATATTTATTATGTATATATAAATACACATACATTTTATTTGTATTTTGCTTAGGTTTTACTATTTATTTCAAAATTCATCCATTATATATATATGGATGTGATTGTATCAATTGTTTCACAGCATTAATAAATATCTACTAATTCTTGAATCATGAAGCGTTCACTTGATAAGTAAAGTGACTTAAGGTATTATGTCTTGTTTTCTGAAAATATCCAAAGCGAGCAAAAATATCTGTCAATGGGGGTGGGAAAATTTATCTTGTTTATTATCGTTTAAAATTATTTTTCTCAACCCATTGGTAAATATTTACTTATTTTAAACAAGAACTATCACAATGCATTCGGTTTTGAGAATTTGTAGATATTTATACTAGAAAATAAGACAAAAACAGTAAGGAAGAAAATCATTTTTTGCAGAGAAGACAATACTGATCTGATCATCCCAATGTCTTTCATACAACAAAAAGTTACGTGTTTAAATGAGGACGGTGACAAACAGCACCATTTGCCATAGTGTAATGAAATGTGAAGAGTCTTGTGACATTCCTGTGATGCTCGTTCGTTGAGTTAGGCTTCTTGAGGGCAGTGGCCGTTTCTCAGCGGCTGACTCAGAGCTTGATTATCAACAGGAGTGTGTCCGTTTGCTTTTCCTGCGGTCTTCATCTGAAGAAGCTGACTGCGGTGGTAGAACAAATACCCCGGCAACAGGAATCCGGCCAATGAGAGGATCAGAAGCCCCACATTAATCTGATGGGTTTGAAAGAGAATAAACTTAGCTACTGACTACTATAACTATAATGCAACTTAGATGCTATGTTTCCATCCACCTATTTTTTTGTGCATTTTGGAATATCATGAAAAAAAACAACATGCTGTATGGAAACACTGTAAAATAAATGTGAATGTGAAAAAAGAAAAAAAAAAACGTGGTCACTATGTATGTTTCCATCTGAAGTTATAAATTTAAAATAAAAACTTGGCGCGGAATTGGAATATTGCATAAAACATTTGCGAATAAAACACCATTTTAATCCAGTGAGTTGAAGAGAACAAAATCGTTACTACCTAAATATCACAAAGGGAAAAAAAAATTGCTGCAGTATAAGAAGGCACTCTATAAGCTTCAGAGAGCGCAGATAAAACATGGCAATGTTTTCTTATTTTTGGAGCCTGCTTAGCATTTTAGAATGACAAAACTAGCATTTCAAATGCTGTGAAATGAGATTGCGATGGTACAGCATAAAACGGGACCGATCTACAGATCAAAGTCATCCATCTTTTTTGATTCACATTAATGAATGTTTTTTTATGTGCATGTTTTTATGCACATTTTTTATTTTTTTCCCATCCAGCGTTTATGTGCATGCACATAAAAAGAGCTGTACAAATATAAATAAATAAATAAAAAACCTGACCCTTGTGTTTTGTGCTCTAGGGTAACAATTGGTTTTAAATCTTCACGACTTTAAAAAAGTATGTTCTCTATAGTATTAACAGTTGATACTTTTATTGATTTATATTGATACTGTTTGATAAAGTTTGTCTAAAAAAGTATAAAACTTACTATTCAGTAAGGATGCAATAACAGAAATATTTTGTAACAGTGTAGTTGTCTTTACTATTTAAAATAAATCCTGTCAACATAAATCAGGATCTTAGAATGATTTCTGAAGGATCATGTGAGACTGAAAACACAAACAATAATGCTGAAAATCCAACTACGCATCACAGAAATAAAATTACATTTGATATTTAAGCCATTTTAATTTGATATAATATTTGCTTATTAATCTGGCCTTTTTAATCAAATAAATGTAATAATGTTCATTTGACTTATTTATCTTGTTAATAAAAATAAATAACATAATATAATAAATAATATATATAAATCCTAATAAATAAATAAAATGTTTTAATTGTATTTTTAGTTATCTTACAGAGCATTCACCTTAGAAGATTTGAACAGTGTCCTAGCATTAGTTTTTTTCTTGATTGCTTTGATGCAGCCGTCAAATGAAACCCCACATTTTCAAAACAGTTAACACACAGGCCTAAACAGTGGCACTCATGATTGAAATGACACATTTTGTTTGCAAAAGGCTCTAACCGTGCCAAAACATTTAAAATATGCAACAATAACAAATTTTGCCTTCAAACAACACAATTTGCAAACAAGTATATGAGCTCTTTCAATCAATGATTACACAATGGACAACAAAATACAGAACTCAGTGCGAATCAGTGCACCACTGCTTGTCATTGTAGCATATTGCTAGTGCCATTTGTTGTCTTTCTATATAGGTTGCATACAATTTGCCTTTTTACAAAGAATTGGATCCAGAATTAGAAATACTTTGATGCAATTTTTATTGAATCCATGACATTCATTTTTTCAAATTGTGGCTGAAAACTGAAATACTGTAAATATTACAGAAAACACATGTAAACAAAAACATAGTAAAATCTTTTGGAGTATAAGATGAAGCCACTATTGATACTAGTTATACTATTTTGTATAAGGCCTGCAGACTGATTCCTAATTGAAGATTTGTGTAAAGGAGTGTCAAACACGTGCTTCAGTGATTTCATACTGATCTTGGTAGTTTCTAATAGTTAAGAATAGATGGTTTCCATCGCTAAAACAATGGAGTTTGGATTGTTTGAATGACATCCGTGTTAACTGTTTTGCAGAACAGTGGTGAAAATGTGTGTTTACACATTTGCAAGACATGTCTTCTGCACTGCAGGTATAGTGATAATGAAAACAAAGTGGATCCTAGCTTCTTTAACCATGTCAAAGGCAACCAAGAAAAATTAAATATGAACGAGAGGAGAGTATATCCAATCACTGTATAACACAGCAGCAAACTCAATGTTTATGTTACATCATTCTTGTTCAATTTTTCATGTCAACTAATTCAGTCCTGAATACAAGAGATACCAAATAAGCATGTCTTACCCAGTAAGCATCTCCATTCAAAGGCCCCAGCATCACCATAAAGAGAGGCTGCTGCAGAAGAGCCACCACTGCACTGATCATAGATTGCAGCCCAGTGAGGGTGCCAAAGTGATTAGACGGGTACCTGTGAGAGACCCAGGAACACAACCATGAGTCATCAGTGTCCACTCTTTGAAACTGAAATTTATGCATAATCTGAAAAGGTGAATATATATGTTTCCATTGACGCATGATTTATTAGAATAGGATAATACTTGTAGGTTTTCTTGCATTATTATGCTGTTATATTATTTTTATACATACAGTGGATGCATATGGCAATAATTAATATGTTGACGTATCGCACAATGTACAGATGACCTCAATACATTTTGGTGATGCAATATATTAACCATTATATTTACAAAAAATAAAACACAATGACATAAAAAAAAAATTAGTTTGCATTCCACTTGTGCCTAGGTCTTTTGCAGCTTCTCATACATAATGTGGTGTAATCAAGTAGGTGCCATTTCAAATTTTTAAAAATCCTTCTACAAAAAAAAAAGTTTAATTCGCCGATATGGCCTTGTTTAGGGATCTGTGCCTTTGTGCATACAGAGATCTGATTGCTTAATAGGGATTGTGTTTTTTAGCAATAGTGTGCAGTAGGTGTTTCCCCAACTAAGGATTTTCACAGTCGAATCTGAATTTTCTAATCTTGCCAACAGTCTACTGATAGTCAAATCACATGTTTGAGGGCAAGGCACAATAAGAGTCATGTCAGTCATTGAAGAGTCATAATTAACTGATGTTAACACACAGGGAAAATATGTAAAAGACGCCTCATATATACAAACAGTTAATGTTTTATGTTTTAAAAGATAGTAAACATTAAACAGCATTGAAACCCTAAGAATAACATATATTTATATATCCAGTTGATCCAGTTATGTGCAGTTTTAGAACCATCATATGGTTTTTATAAGTCCATACTCACCAGTACCAATGAATAACAGAATTAGTGAAAGCAAATAAAAACAGATACTTTAATGTGTGTAAGTGTGTGATTGTACTTACACAGCGGCATACAGTCCTCCACAACATGAGTGAATGAAGCCTCGTACCACAGTATGCAAAATAAATGTCACAATCTGGAAAAAGGGGGGCGACAGGTATGAAAGAATTCCTGTCTACTTAAACCAGTACATATGCAAGTAAATTCTTGCACAAGTTAGGGTTCAGAAAAAAGCAAAAAACATACAGACATCCACACCAATTTAACGAAACTCATTTCACCATTTATTAACCTTAATTATTCAACTAACTGATTCAACAATGATTCTGATTAGAGCTGCTTTAAATAGAACTGAATTTTGTTTGCATTATTAAAATATTATTTTCCTGTTTAACAGCGCAAAGCTGCTTTGACATGATCTGTATTGTATAAAGCTCTATAAAATTAAAGGTGGCTTGACTGAGTTTCATGAGGTTGTTACCTGCAGAGGCAGGTTGTCTATGAGTGAGAGAATCCCAAACACAATAAGCAGCACATTAGTGAAGATGAAGGCTCTCATGGCATTGGTCAGCTTCTGGATCTTGCTGTCACGCTTCGGAATTGCAACGACTCTGGAGACAAGACAAAGACAATATTTTACACTACCATCGGATCGTTGCATTCTAATATATAAAATATGGTTTGTCACTTTATTTTAAGGTGTCATTGGCATAGCGTAATCAATGAATTTAATTATGGAGTAATATGTGACCCTGGAGCACAAAAGCAGTCATAAGTCATTGTACTTATCTGACCATCAGTTTGTAGCAGTGAATGAGGAGGTATCATATACTATATACTAGTACTAGGCTCAGTACTAGGGCCATTACTTTTTTACGCTTTACATTTTACCCTTGGGAGATATTATTAGGAGAAATTGTGCTTTTTCTATTATGTTGATGATACTTAGCTCTGTATGTCTTCGCAGCCTTCATGTTCGGTGAAACACACCAAATTAAAAATGGAATAAATAGTCAATATAAAAAACTGGATGATGAGTAATTTCTTATCTGCTAAATTCTGACAAAACCAAGGTGTTAATTATCGGACCTAAAAACCCCACATGTAATAATCTAGAAGCGGTTCTCAATTCCAGTCCTTGTGTACCCCCGATTTGCACATTTTTTTGTATCTCTAATCGCTTTAAACATTTGTTCTACTCAAATGTAAGTGCCCTGCGAGGTGGACATCAGGACTATTGTGCCATAATTCTAGTTTGAAGCAAACATATATGTTCCATTGAATTGAAGCATGCAAGATGTGAATTAAAATTTTATTTATTTACAGAGGTATATGATGTCACACTCTGTGAATGAATGTTCTGAAGTGAAGTAAACTTTAATGGATTTACCCTGCTCAGGGAATAGGGAACAATAAACACTGTGTAGGGATCATGTCAATCAAAACACAGTTCATGCCACTGATTATCAGAATCAGCTGTGTTAACAAAAGAAAATCTGTCACGCCAAGGGACTGCACTGGGATCAGTGCAGTCAACTTCACATGCTCTTAATCACGTCCGCACAATCAGCTGATCCAAGATCAGCCATTTGCAACCTCTTTCAATCACCTGACTACTGATTGCCGACACCTAAAACTCTCTGATCTCAATCTGATCAGCATGCTTTTTAAGCTCACCTTGCCAGTCTCTCGGTGGGGTGATCAAGGTAACATACCCATAACTTACCTTCATGCCTCATTTGTTATGGAATTCGTGGATTCTGCTACTGACTTTGCTTCAAGTTACAGTGTTGATGCTGATCTGGCTATTTGGAGTTATTACGATCTCAGCACAGATCGTTCACGGAGAAATCTCAAGGAAACTTTTAACTCACCAACCACGCTACTCCCCTGCACAGAGGCTCAGCAATCTCACAGCGCACCTTTACTTGTGTGTACTCACCTGCCATACTCACCTGTCTTCCCAGGACCCTGCACCCAGATCCTCTTTCAGCTCGACACCACCTGTGAAAAAGAGGACAGTCAGGAAACAGGACTGATATCACGCTGTGTATTCCGCTCCTACTTTTGCCACAAAGATTGTTCCATCAATTCCCATCTACACCACTACTGCTCTACTTATCAAAGACTGCCTTAATTCCTCTATATTCACAATAAACTGTTCAAACTTACCTCCGTTCTTCCTCTGAGCATTACAGAATCACAGCTCCTCAATCCGAGATGAAAAATAAAACCCCGCGCTCAGCATGGCCAGGAGAACCATCTCACCAGAGGAAATCATCCGCCGCATTAACGGACTCACCCCTCTTCCCAAGCCACACGAACAATGGCCAGAGAGCCACCGTTCTCTTCCTGGCTCACGCCTTGCACGAATGCAAAAACCAATAAAGACACAATATGGGGTTCCATTAGCGCACAGCCGAGGGCTGCCCATGAGCCACCACAGCCGAGGGCTGCCCCATATCCACCATGGTCTACCCAGGTTCCAGATCCATGGCCTCCCAAGGCCCCTGATCCACTATGGTCTACCCAGGTTCCAGATCCATGGCCTTCCAAGGCCCCTGATCCGCCATGGTCTACCCAGGTTCCAGATCCATGGCCTCCCAAGGCCCCTGATCCGCCATGGTCAACCCAAGTTCCAGATTCATGGCCTCCCAAGGCCCTTGACCCACCATGGTCTACCAAGGTCCCTGATTCATGGCCAGGCAAGGCTCCCGATCCACAAGGACAGGTCCGGTCTACTGTGCCTTCCTGGAAGCGCCCCATGACGGGACCTAGTATGGGTTCCAGGATGCCCACCCACCCGTTCTATATATCGTTATGTTAGAGTGCCAGGAGTCGCTCCTAGGGAGGGGGGTGATGTCACACCACGGGTCACTGATCCAAAATCAGCCATTTGCAACCTCTTTCAATCACCTGACTACTGATTGCCGACACCTGAAGCTCATCTGATCAGCATGCTTTTTAAGCTCACCTTACCAGTCTCTTGGTGGGGTGATCAAGGTAACATACCCATCACTTACCTTCATGCCTCATTTGCTTCAAGTTACAGTGTTGATGCTGATCTGGCTATTTGGAGTTATTACTCAGCACAGATCGTTCAACGTAGAAATCTCAAGGAAACTTTTAACTCACCAACCACGCTACTACCCTGCACAGAGGTTTAGCAATCTCACAGCGCACCTACAGCACGGAATACACGTGAGATCGAATTCTTATTTACCTGTGTGTACTCACCTGTCTTCCCAGGACGCTGCACCCAGATCCTCTTTCAGCTCGACACCACCTGTGAAAGGGAGGACAGTCAGGAAACAGGATTGATATCACGCTGTGTATTCCTACCTCTGCCACGAAGTTCCAGATCCAAGGATCGCTGTGGAGATTGTTCCATCAATTCCCATCTACACCACTACTGCTCTACTTATCAAAGACTGCCTTAATTCCTCTATATTCACAATAAACTGTTCAAACTTACCTCCGTTGTTCCTCTTCCTTCCTCTGAGCATTACAAAATCTCTCAATCTCAATGAAATCTACCTAACTGTCATGTATGCCCTCAAGCTCCAGACCCTCACCTGTTCACGTTCAGCTGTTGTTCATCACCACACCCATTCACTCTCACTATTTATCTTTCCCATTCAATGCGAAGCATTGCCGTTTTTACCATTGTCACCACAACCTGAACTAACTATTCTGTAATAAAGGCGGGATGAGCATTTGGATCCATGTGCAAAAACTAAGTGACTAAGTTTGACTAAGAGTGAATGGCTGCGATGATGAACAACAGTTCATTATTAATTAGATCAGCGGGAACACACCCCATAACACACTCGTTCTCGTTACATTATAAAAAGAACAGCATCTACGCTAACATTAGTCTTTCTCTCTCATTATGTTTCTCAGTCCATATCCAGATCAGATGGTGGATCAGCATAAAGTGATGATGTCAACAGCCCTGACTGTCAGCAGAGACTAGAACACCTAGATGAGGCCCAGAGACAGATAATGGGAATTGGACAAACACACATTAGGTCCTTTACATAATCTGACATGACTATGTTCGAAATTGAACTGGAAATTAAGTGCTTGGCGCCTGGTTCTGGTGATCTGTCCACGAGTCTCATCTCTTGGTACACCATCTAATCTGGATACGAACTGAGAAACAGAATAAGAAAGAAACTAGTATTAGCTGAAATGACATTCTTTTTACAATGTAACAAGTACATTGTGTGTTATGGGGAGTGTTCCCGGTTCCGGCTGATCTAATTAATGCAGCCTAACAATCCTTTAAAGAATTTGAATAATAGAAGCGTATTAGTGTGTTACGTGTAAGCTAGGTTAAAGAGATGTGTCTTTAATCTAGATTTAAACTGACAGAGTGTGTCTGCTTCCCGAACAGTGTTAGGGAGATTGCTCCAGAGTTTGGGTAATAAATAGGTAAAAGGATCTGCTGCCCACAGTCGATTTTCATATTCTAGGTCTTATCAAACAGTCAGAGTTTTGAGATCTATACAATGTTTGATTAGGTGCAAGAGATGTGTGGACAGAACTGTGTTAATTTGGTCATTATTACTAGTTCTAGTTCCTAGATCCTATTTAAAATAAGCTGATTAGATGACGTATAATAACGTATATTGACTCTATAATGAAATGCTTTGGCTGAAAATTGTGTGTTTAACTATGACATGATGCATTACTGACACTCTATTCCCCAATTTGGTACAGTTCAGTGCTTTGAAACACAACATAAAAAGCGATATACAAAACAATGTATAATTTGGGCATTTAGTAAAGATCATGTTGCATGAAGATATTTTGTAAAACTTGATTTTTGATTAGTATTATGTATCAATACAACTGTAAAGGCAATTTTCTTCAATAATTCAATAATTTCTTCAATAATTAGATTTTGTTAGACCTGCATGTAATCATGCATAATTAAGTGCATACAATGTATAACAAGGATGCTTAATTTTTTTACGGCATCCCATTATTACTGAGAGCAGAAGAAATTAAATTTCTTACTCTTTTTCTCCGCGAGCAGTCTTCTGGTCCACCTCACACTCGTTCATCTTCCAGTCCATAATGTATCCAATCAGAGGACAGGTGAC
This sequence comes from Enteromius afrohamiltoni, assembly GCA_034779775.1. NCBI lineage: Eukaryota > Metazoa > Chordata > Actinopteri > Cypriniformes > Cyprinidae > Enteromius > Enteromius afrohamiltoni. The sequence goes on from JAUYWG010000012.1 coordinate 3,940,711, forward strand.
CAGACACAAGAGCTGCAACGTGCCAAAAATGGACGAGTAGAAGCTCACTGGAAGTTCACATAAATGTATTCATCATGCTCAGATCATTAGAATAGGACTGAAAACATAAATAAAGGAATTGAAAAACTCCTTATAATCAGGTGTGCAGAATTATTAAGCATTTTTTTAACAGATAAAATGAGCTTATTTTAGCTAATCATGAAAAATTGTTTTTGCAGAGATGGACTAAAAATTTCTTTATTTTACCTGTAAAGGAAAACCTGCTTAATTCTGCAAACCTAAATAAGGTGTTTTTCAAATCCAGCCTTTAATTATAACCTATAAATGAATAAATACAAATGAATAGTAGTTATTTATATTAATGTACAGTCGTGGCCAAAAGTTTGAGAATGACACAAATATTCGTTTTTACAAAGTTTGCTGCTAAACTGCTTTTGGATCTTTGTTTCAGTTGTTTCTGTGATGTACTGAAATATAATTACAAGCACTTCATACGTTTCAAAGGTTTTTATCAACTATTACATGACATTTATGCAAAGAGTCAGTATTTGCAGTGTTGGTCCTTCTTTTTCAGGACCTCTCAATTAACTTCTGGGCCAAATCCTGACTGATAGCAACCCATTCTTTCATAATCACTTCTTGGAGTTTGTCAGAACTAGTGGGTTTTTGTTTTTTCTCCCACCTCTTGAGGATTGACCACAAGTTCTCAATGGGATTAAGATCTGGGGAGTTTCCTGGCCATGGACCCAAAATTTCAACGTTTTGGTCCTCAAGCAACTTAGTTATCACTTTTGCCATATGGCACGGTGCTCCATAGTGCTGGAAAATGCATTGTTCTTTACCAAACTGTTGTTGGATTGTTGCTGTTGAAGGGTGTTTCGGTACCATTCATGGGGCAAACCATTCTGTGTTCTGGGGCAAAATTGTGAGTGAGCCCACTCCCTTGGATGAGAAGCTACCCCACACATGAATGCTTTCGGGATGCTTTACAGTTGGCATGACACAGGACTAACGCTCACCTTTTCTTCTCCAAACAAGCCTTTTTCCAGATGCCCCAAACAATCGGAAAGAGGCTTCATTGGAGAATATGACTTCGCCCCAGTCCTCAGCAATCCATTCTGATAACTGGGGGCAAAGTCATATTCTCCAATGAAGCGTCTTTTTTGTGTCCATGGCCTGGAAACTCCCCAGATCTTAATCCAATTGAGAACTTGTGGTCAATCCTCAAGAGGTGGGGGGACAAAAAAAACCCCACTAATTCTGACAAACTCCAAGAAGTGATTATGAAAGAATGGGTTGCTATCGGTCAGGATTTGGCCCAGAAGTTAATTGAGAGCATGCCCAGTCGAATTGCAGAGGTCCTGAAAAAGAAGGACCAACACCGCAAATACTGACTCTTTGCATAAATGTCATGTAATTGTCGATAAAAGCCTTTGAAACGTATGAAGTGCTTGGTAATTATATTTCAGTACATCACAGAAACAACTGAAACAAAGATCTAAAAGCAGTTTAGCAGCAAACACAGTTCTTTAACCTAGCTTACACGTAACACACTAATACGCTTCTATTATTCAAAAACGAATATTTGTGTCATTCTCAAAACTTTTGACCACGGCTGAAGTTTTGAATCGGTAAAATGTGCTTGGAAATAATTATCAGAATTTCAGCTTGTCTAATAATTATGTACACACTTCATTAAATTAACAATGGTTAGACTCACCTTTCTCCTTCACCTTATGCACCAGCTCTTTAGATAATAAACAAGACAGAAAGGCATTATAAGTCAGCTTAAATGAACACAGTCATATAGAGTAGTAGGTTTTGTAGCTAGGCTTACGGGGCTCCTCTCCGTGGGTCACCAGGAACTCCACCATCTTGTTCATGGCTCCCATAAAGAAGATGATTCTGAGCTGAGTCATTCCCATAGTGATCAGACTCCAGAGAAATATGGGTGAGAACACGGAGCGCCGGAATGGGGCCGAAGCTGAGAAAGAGATTTCCAGTTGTTTGTGCATCATATTTCACTTCATCAGCTTCACGTTCACACGACCATCACAAACGGCCTCAAAATATATCACTCCATCTCGAGGAGTCTCACCTTGTGTCTCCTCAGCTATAGCCGGCACCTTCTCGCTTTCCCCCGTTGCCTCTTCAGATGATAATTTGCGGTTTTCAGCTGAATTATTCATTTTCCTAATAAATAGTGGCAAAAGGAAGGAATGAGGAATTTTTGTTTAGAAATAAAAAAAAAAATTATGATAAATTACATTTAGTCATTTATTCTAGAATAATATCATAATTTAAGTTGTACGGTATATCAAAACTAGTGCTGCCAAATGATTAATCACAATTAATCCCATCCAAAATAAGTTTTTGTTTACATAATATATTATGTATATGTATGTGTGCTATGTATTTTTATTAAAAATTTCTAAAACATATATGTGTGCATACAGCATATAAGTATTTACACACATATATTACCTCTATTATATTATACATCCAATATGTATAAAATAAAAATTAATTAAAATACTTTTTTTTAATTAAATATATACATATGCATGTGCTTGTATTTATAATTATACAGACACATATTATGTAAACAGCAATTAATCGTATACAAAATAAAAATCTTTATGTAATGCATTTATTAGGCTGACATTTTTATTAAAATTATGTTTTTGTTTTCAGAATATTTGCTTATTTATATAGGTTAACAGGACTTGTACTAACATCTCAATCTCCTCTTGTGTAGCAAACCCTTCTGCTGGCCAGTTCAGAAAACAGTTGAGAAAGACCAGAGAAGCCAGGCCAGCCCACATCCACATGATAACAGTAAACGACACCCCGGCATCATATATCAGCTGGGGAAAGAAACACAAACAAAGAGGAGATGTAATATTGATGAGTTTTTTTCCAATTGTTTAACATGCTTGATTGAACGGTGGGGAAAAAAGAAATAAATGTCTGCATCTGGTTGACAGTTTTAGATCTGAAGCTCAAGAAAGTGTATATAATACTGGGTGCAGCTTTACAAAATATCCAAGAACATCATGGCCTCAAATGTAATCTATTCTTTAGAGCCATACAGACATAGTGACAATACACATTTTAAAAGAGGTCAGCATGTACAGTACACTATGAAACAGAAATGTTTCTTGAGCAGCAAATATTTTGATTTCTTAAGGGTCACGTGACACTGAAGATTGAAGTAATGATGCTGAAAATTACAATATGAAACACTTAATATTTTACAAATATGTATTTTTTTTAAATTAGAAACACAACCTTTGCAATGACATTGATTTCTACATTCAAAATAGAACATGATCTTATTTTTGCTGAAAGAGAACAATTTAAAAAACAGCAATTTTCATTCTTTAGAATAACATTATCAGAATAACATCAGACATCTTTTGCATGAAATTAATTTATATTTGATTGCACAAAATCATAGCTCAAAAGCTTTAGCTTAACTGCTTTAATAGAAGTTTAAGGTGATGAGCTCAGTTTCATTTAATCTGATGCAACATTTCAGCAGAGGCTTTAATTTCCAAGCACACTGAACACGTCAAACAGGTTTAACCTTTATTTACAAAAAAATAAATAAAAACCTTGACTCCAGGGAAGGTGACAGCTGATGAAGCGTAGGAGCCGATAATCAGTGACAGCACAGTAGAGCTCAGACTTCCGAACATGTTTGGCAGCTATAAGAGAAAAAGAAGAAAAGAACATGTTTATCTGTATTGGAAAACCGTAAACGAATGCAGTTGAGCCTACACTTGCAATGAATAAATACAGGAAGAAAAACTTGTTACATTCTCTAAAAAGAATGTGTGCATCCATGGAAAAACTCAACACCTTGATATTAAGGCATCTGGGTGGTTGCTTAATGGTTCAAATCAAGCCTCAAGTAATCGTCTAACCACACTTATAAGCAATAGTGATAGCGATGCTTGACTTGAACATCACCAATTAAGTGTAAAATTACCACATTGCTGTATGAGAAATATTTATGCTTCAGTTAGCAGGATGTCCTGCTGTGGATTGTGGATATGTATCAAATTTGTTATTCACATTTTCCATGAATTAACAAGCAGTGCTTCGTTTTTCTAGACTCTCACAGGGATGTGTGAGTGTGTTTTACTCCCCTGTGTGAAATGAAAAAGGTTAAAAACACACACTTCTGTGAAAACGCACATTTGTACATCCTTGTGCTTTTCACACACAAACACAGAGTGGCATAACAACCTCAACCTAAACCTGAACTTCTTACACAGGGCCTGAAACACAAGTACAGTATTCAAAGCAAGGCTATTTATTCCACTGCTCAGGAGAGTTATATATGTTTATTTCAAGTATCAACCTGATCTAAGATGCTTCTCATAAACATCCTCATAAAAATGTGTATATATATATATATATATATATATATATATATAGACATAAAAGACAAATGACAAGGAACAAGTATATGGCAAAAGCTATAAACTGTGGATAGCATAGCTTAGATTGTATAGAATGAGCCTGAGAGGTAAAGTTGCGTGTCATCAGCACAGCAGCTGTAAGAAAAAGTACTGCGCTTACATGATAGATGCTAGAGATGTTAAATATACAGAAAAGAGAAGGGACCCAAAACAAAACCTTGAGGTTCACCAATGGCAATTTGATCTTGGAAGAATTTGATGAAGAAAAGTTTCGTATTACAGAGGTACATACAAAAATACATAAAATAATTACTGACAAAGTAGGAAAATATAAAAATAAAACCTACAACATTACTTTAGATAGCATAGCTCAGATTATTATTATTTTTTAATCCAAGTGCAGTGTGAGACTGCTAGGTGTGAGGTAAGTGATGCCCTTCGCTTAGAAGAAACTTCTGAGAAGAAGAATTAATCAAAAGTTTCTGTTTGCTCTCACCTTAATATCACTGACAAGGACAAATAGTTAAGGATTACAGATCTCATTTGTGATTGGTTATTCTTATGGGTAGTGAAGTTCCAAACTAATTAAGAGCAACTGGGAAAAACACAAAGTCATGGAGGTCACTGGTTTCAAAACAAAAAATAAAATTGTAAATACAGTGATCAGAGCAATATCAGCTGCTATTTTCTCTATACTGATAGTAATGCACCGTTAACTAAGACACAGAGCATGTGCTTTTCTCAGAAGTGTACTACAGGATATCACTGAAATAAAGCAGCATTTGGTGTCACGTGTAGGGCAGCGTGCATGCATGCATAGCTGCTCTAGATGAGCCATGTGTATGCACATGAATAAATGTGTGTTGGCATCCGCATGATAGCAGAGGCCTATCTGAGAGCAGCTGATATATATATAGAGTCATTTTTTCCCATACCAGGTGATATCACTAAACAAATTGGAAAGTCACAATCTGTTTGTTGATGAATGTGGGTACAATGTCTGTGCCCTTGTCTGTTTCAACTGGAGGTTGACCAGGGTGTAAGAGAAGGCGTGTGGGCAGTTTAGCCTTCTGATTGGTGGGCACTAAAAAAAGCCAGAATTTCTCTTTCAGTCATGTGCGTTGATCATATGCCTGCCCCAAACACACATACACACAACCACACACCTGTCCGGACAAAATAAACTTCATAAGGCTTCATGTGACCACAAAACATGCAAGTCACCGCAGGTATCCACGTAGAGAGGGGGCCACCTCTCTACCATTTTCTTATTTTTTTTTCTTACCGTGAGAGATGTGAAGGTCAGACAGATCCCTCCAAAGCCATTGAGTGAAAGAGCCAAGAAAATGAGTGCAGAGAGGACTAGAACAAAAGGCACAAACCAACATTATACAACCAAAATGTGCACTCGAACAACTCAACACTGTGGCAATGACTCTGATATGACAAATCTAATTTTGTATTGTGTGTTTTTCTGTATACAGTGGCACGCTACTGTAATAATACAATAAATGCTACATTTGCTACTAAATGCAACCTTTGATCTGTGTATGGCAGGCAATGTTTGAACATTTTACTCAAAATTTACCTGTGACTAAAAATAACATTTTCATATTAGAAAAGAAAATTCACATTCACAAAGTTCTGCTGCCTGTAATTGATATATTGATCATGCTTGTACATTTTAAAATGGCAAATTCACAAAATTGATCAAATAATGGCTAATTAATTCTACCTGTAAATATATTATTTTGTAATTGTTGTATTTTTAAAGCAGCAACGATCAAATGTCATACCAACAAAATAATAATAATAAAAAAAAAAAGTCACTTTATTATTATTTGTTGTTAAATACTATTAATTACTATTATCACAGCGTCTACTGGCTTTCAGAGTTTTAAAGTAATTTTTGACTGATCTCTGACACTGATTGATTAAAGCTGTAAGTTGAACAGGTATGCAAATACTTTGTGTATTTTTGTTTGCAGCTCACCTTCTGGTTGATATGATGATATGGACATCATCACACAAGAGAGCGCAAAACAAGCACTAAAAGAAAAACACAAAACATGAAAGATTAAATAAACACACATACTGTATATAATGTGAGTGTGCTCTTATATGCATATTTTAGTCAGTGAATTGAAATGCACAGTGTCATGTGGAGATTCTATGACTAAAGTGCATTCTTAATAAAATGTCTTGCTTCCTGATGGAGTTTGGGCCTTGTGATATGCATTGTGAGCAGGTGTAGGTATGTCCTCACCTTCCAGTGAGGCGAAGAGGCCTGGGTCCGAACCGGTCCATCAGTATACCCAATGGCAACGTGGCAGCACTGAGCAGGAATGAGCCAATGGTGAAACCCACGTTCAGCATTTCTTCCTGTTCCACACAACTCAACCAATCAGCTTGCACGCTAGCATTAACACTCTCAGTCGTATTTTCTACAGAGAGACAGAGAGAGAGAAGGTCAATGAAAGCAAGAGACAGAGACTTTATTAAGTTTTAAAGTCTCCACGTAGTTCAAGTTTCCCCAGGAACTCTGGCTCGGTTTTCTTTTGGTGCTAGTTAGTGACCTGTGGTAGGATGCTTGTGATCTGCTTGAGTTCTGTGACTGATTACCTGTGCACAGGTGCGAGTAAAAGCCCTGTCTTTTGAGCATGATGAGAAGAGAACCCCAGCCCAACAGCACAGCCGAACACAAGAGATTTTCCAGCACGGCTGTGACGGCCATCCACCAGCGTCTCTTGTATGCCTGAAACTGAGATGGAGCCATCCTCCTGTCAGACAGAAGAAAATTTTGCTTATTCACTAATAATACAATTATTGAGAATTGTGCAAAATCTTGTCAAAAAGCTGGTCAGTGTTTGTGTCATCCCCATGCACAAAAAATAGAAGGAAGAAAATGACATATTATACAGTATACACACACACACACATCTATACATCTGTGTATTTGTGTGTAGATAAAAAAATGTAGAGAGAGAAAGAGATATAATACACATATTTTTACTGTATTTTTCATGTACTGTTATTCAAAATTTGGGAGTCGGTAAGATTTTTGAAAATATATTTTATAAAATATCTTGCAAGCTCACTGTAACGTGACGGCTGCAGTAGAGCTCGCGCTCTCGCTTCCTTTCAGGACCAGACAAGGCAGGACTCGGAAACTGGATTAAATACAACGAAAATATTTATTAAACAGAAAACAAAAAGGAAAACGCGGAGAGCTGTGCAGAGCTCAGAGTGCAGACAAAAAACTTTAACAACAGACAAAGACAGACTGAACAGGACCCGGATTTATACAGACACTAATCAGACATTAACAAGA
>JAUYWG010000012.1:3978235-3995346 GCA_034779775.1 Enteromius afrohamiltoni
AACAATATACATGACTGCTGCGACCCCGAGACCATTGAAACACTCATCTTTAGACCGTTCATTTGAATCTAAATATGAAAATTAAAAGACATGACACTTTGAGTTTCAGTGATTTTCCATGAAGATTCTTGGTGTGCAGCTTGTAGCTGCAGGAGGTAGTGAATTAGGAGGGGGCAGATCATAAACACGTGTCTGCTTTGGGGTCTGTTTACTGTCTTGGGGTTTTTTTAGTTCAGTTTTATTGTTCTACTGCATGCCTTTGGTTGCGAGAGATCCACCGGTCTCTCCTTCCCACTCAGGACGAGGCATATCACAGTTTATTGTCTTTTTGGAGGTCTCAGCATTTTGCATGCTTTCTTGGAAGGATTAAAGAAATTCAGATCTTACACCATGTTAATCTTAATGGAAAAAGTTAGGACACTCAGACTCTGAGAAACATGATTCTGAGAAACCAGCTCTGCTCATCAAACCTAAATAACGGTTTGCTGCATCGGCAAAGCCGTGGAGGTTTGGCCAGTTGTGTGGCGAGGGCCAGGGCTTGTTCAAACCCCAGCCAGTCACGTCCTAGTAAAACAGGCACAGGTAAGTCATTCAAAGTGCCCACCTCTATTCTCCAGGTCCTTCCGCAGAGAAACCAGGTAAGTAGGGACCTGTTTGGTGTCCCCATAAACGCACATGAGAGGGAGCTCAGCTCATTGCGGGCTTGATGGACACTGTACTGGTCGGTGGGTACCCTCCGGCGGGCGTTGCTTCTGGACCATGACCTCTAGCATCACTCTAGTGACTGATGCTAGAGGTCATGGCCTTTAGCCTCCTGCTTGGAGTGCTAACCTCCCATGCCTGAGACGTGGGTTCAAGGCCCGCTCGGAGTAAGGACGAGTTGTGGCAGAAGCAGGGTTACACCTGGGTGTGGGCTGGCTGGCGTGGTTTAAATTCCCACTCACTGAATTGTTGGGCAGTGGCGGTTGGTGACAAATCTAGCCGGGCAAGAGTTTCCCTTTTGAGTGCATCGTAATCATGCAAATCATCAGGAGGTAGGGAAAAATAAGCTCTCCCCTTTGAGCGACGGTGCCAACACCGCTGCCCAGTCATCCCGTAGCCACTTCTCTATGTGAGCCACGGCTTCAAACATCTTGAAACAGTTTGGGAATAAGACGGGGTGGCTAAGATTCTGGGATCAGGTAGCGGGGTGGTTCGAGCTACTGCTCAAAACCAGCACCTCTACTGTACGACACCAGAGAGATCACAAGCCATAAAATATGCTGACAGGATATTTGGAGGATCTGTTATTTATTATTTCTATATATGAGAGTTTGTGTTTATTTGTAGAAGGTCCTCCCTGTCCCTTCCCTGATAAATGCATTGACAACAATTCTGTCTCTTTGAAAGTCATTAATAAACATTTCCAAGACAGCATGTCCATGGCGTTTCCCACTCAACTGAAAAAAAGAAACTGCAGTGGAATACAAGTGCAGTATTATTTCTTAAAATCATGACAATGTATGCATAATGTGTTTTTTGAACATTTTTACTTTATTCATGTTTTTACTGTTCTGTTGTGCCATTTTAGGGGGCGTTCATGGTATTTAATGTATATGCATCAATTTGTGATTCTAAAAAAATAGTAAAATTTTATGTAAAATTCACTTTAAAAGCCGACATGTCTCAATTTCATTCATAGAGATGATATGGAAAATGTATGATGGTTTAGTCGTGGAAGACTGCCGCCATCTCCTGGAAGAAAAATATTTATATAAAATGTAGCTTGTCTTACTCTGGCTGCAGAAGATCATTGACATATTTGCCATTTCAACACAGGCAAACGTAAAAGTAGCTAGTGTTCAAAACATATTTCATTTTTTTATATCAGCATAAATGTCATCCCCCCTGTCTTTCTTTAGCATCATCTCTGTGTGGCGCCCTCACCACATGTTTGTTCTGTGCATCACTAAAATTGTTCTGCATGTGTCTCTTAACATCCTCTCACCTCAATAAAACCTCAATACTACATCTTTATTTTACAAAAACACAACGTTTTGTTTACATTGTCATGCATGCAGTTTGGTTTGGTTTTAACATATTGTTCTTTGTGAAAATGTAGACAGAATGACAAGCATACAAGCAACCTCCAAAAGACTCGTAGCCCAGCACGTACTCTAAAACTGACTTCACTCCGCAGTCAACAAGAATAAAAACAGAATAAACATAAGGAAAGACTGCCAGTGATTGTGGCTAATAATGTACATTCATCTGGGTTAACGTTAGAGCGAGGTTTCCCATGACCTTGTATCACTGTATCAATAGTTTGAGCACTTTGACTAGTGACTAACATGCATTTATGAGACAGATGTCATTTACTGATTGTGACAGTCAGCTGCATTTCTGGGATCAAAAGAGATCAGACACAAAGAAAAAGTAATCAAAATGAATAAACTTAAGAAAGTGTCTTGTTTCAACCATGGAAAGATGTCAACACACCGTTTGAGAGTTCAAGTTCACCGATGTTTATCTCTTCTACTGTCTGACCAAAAATGGCAGATTCTGCCTTATCATTGGCCAGATCGCCTGTCAATCAAACTTCCTGGGAAGGGTGATTTGACACGACTCTCTTGCTCTCATGCCACATGTCTGTTTTCTCAGTGACAGTGACTGTATAAGTTCTTCATTTCTACATGTAGTTAAGCAATATCAGAGTGCTGTTGGTATATCAGATTGCAAATGTAGTATTGATTTTAAACAGTTCTTAAACAAGAAGTTAAAATAAAGTGACTTACATTTAAAATGTTTTGCTCTATATCTAAAATAAATCAATCTAAAGCAGAAGCATGTTCAGGTGCTGAATAAATCTGCTTTCTAAATGAGCAAATGATTCAATTACATTATTCATTCATTCATAAAAGCATCAGTCACTTAGCTCGTGAATTATTCTGTCCTTTTAAATGAATTGAATGACTCAGTGACTCCTTTAAAGGTCAACACTGAATGTCTAAGATGCTTTAGAAAAAAAACAATGGGTACTGTAAATAAATGGTTTTAGTACATTTTGCATAACCTGCATTTATTTATTTGTCTTCAGTATTGTAAAATCTGTATTGTTAAAAGTGCTATATAAATAATGGTGACTTGACTTCTTTTATACTGAATTTGAGTCAATGTTGTGTCTACAAACATGTGTCTCCTACATGTAGAAAAAAGTGTTGGTGTAGGGCTGGGCGTTAAGACTGAAAATTCATATTTCTGTATTTTTTGGCAATATATCTTGGTATTTTCTATTTGGACCTGATAAGAATAATCACTAAATTTAAGATAGGGATTAGAAAATGTACCTATTTATATCAATTCATACAATTTAGCATGGTTCAAAGTCACAGAAGTTGACTTTCATAGCAATACTTTTTTTTGGCCCATCTCAGGTCCTCACAACTGCTTTCCCTCTCCGCCCACACATCACAGAGAACTATAGCCCTGCAACAGCCCATATCTGGATAAAATACATTAATCCAGTGGCACAGAGCCAATACAGAATCTGATAGGAATAGCCTAGTTCCCCCAAAAATGAAAACTTTGTCATTCATTACTCACCCTCATGTTGGTCCAAATCTGTATGATTTATATAAATATATAACAGGTATATCTCAATTAGCTCCCTAGCCCTTGAGCTTGGTTTACACAGCACACCTGAGAACACACGAGGAGTAAGCAGTCATGCCAATGCCAATTAATTCTAAACGTTTGATTTGTTGGGTGCCTCGAGGCAACCTGGTCACTCTGGTGACTATTAAAAGTGCGTACGCTCTACATCTTTCCCTTTAGACTTCAGACGATGCCTTCGAATAAACTTTACATGGCTGGGAGACTTCGAGAGAAATCAAAGAAATGTCGAATATGATTCATCACATTATGTTTTGTATATAACTGGCTCTTCATATGTGCAATTGAACAATGTTACTTGCAAGCAAGTTTGGTTTTCGATTACTACATCTTGTTACTCAAGGCACTCAGGTGGTTATGGTTATCATATACAGACAGACGTCTAGACGTCTTGTTCAACACCCTAATTAACTTAGTTCCTCTAACACGATCATTAACCTTTATTCATTAAATTAATTACACATGCTTGCACGCTCCTTACTAAATCGTCCAATTATAAGTCTCGCAACGAGTGAAGTAGCAGTTGCAGATAACATACGTTTAAGCAGTTTTAAACTCTACCAAATACAGAGTGAAAGACACAAGCAATCTAATAACGTAATTTAGTATTGTGCCCTTATCATTTTAATATGAACCAATACTAAAGCTGCAGTAACTTTTTTTGTTTACAAATTATTTAAAATCCACATATGAGCAAAAACAGTGTTTAAACCTTACTTTAGCCGGTTTTAATGGTTAGCTCATAATAATGTTTTTTTTTTTTGCCAAAATAATTTGCATTGCATTCCAGGTAGACTGAACGCTACACACTCCTCAAAACAACAGATTCATCCTGGAGCTGAAGCACATCCCCACGCAGAAAGAGAATTCCAAACACAATTACAGGTAGAATATATTTCATTTACAATCTGTGTCTTCATAAAAGAACCAAAAGTTATTATTAAACAATTGCAACTATGAACTCTTTTCAGGTTGATGAGTTGCTTGACTCGTTAAGTGTTCAATGTTTTCTTCTTTTTATGTAAATTTTTAAAACATGTGTGCTTTTTAAAGTAGTTTTTCACTTTTTAAAAGTTAAAGTTGCCAAAATACAATGTAAAAATGGGCTTTTTTTGTTAAGGTTACTACAATGATCTGAGAAATTGTTAAATTTGCAACATAGAATAACTAAACTACAGAATAAAAGACACAAAATCAAACTAAACCCAAACCTAAAACTGATGTCAAAATAAATAAATAAATAAAATATGTAATTGGACAACAAGACACAAAACCACAGTGCTTTGATAATATTGCTTTTATTGCTTCAAATCAAACAAGTTGGAGCTGACAGACCCAGATGGTTGTCAGATGGCAGGAGAGCACGCAGAAAAGCTTCAAGATTTAAACCCATTTAATGTAAACTGTTGTTTTTTTTTGTCTTTTGCAAGACGTTGTGAGTGAAACTATTCCAGATAATTCAATATAATGTTTGGTTTGGGCATGTATACAGGGGAATCAGGGGACTTATTTTAGGAAAGATCCACATGCATGCATAAAGCCGTGGATCTGTGCACAAGCTGAAGGAAGCGCTGGGAAGCCCTGCTCTACAACGCACGTCTGATCTTCAAGGTGATGGACTTCAGAGAATTCCAGTTGTTCCTCCAGCTCTTCCAGGTTATTCCAAAATCCCTTTCTTTACTATTTTTCTGCCACAAATAGGGGCCAGTAGGGGTTGTGAGATAACAGTTGTTGAACCAAAACCCTCCTTGAAAGTATTTCAAAGCGCAGTTCTCTCTTGAATTATCTTGGTCTTTGTCAAAGGTGGAGAACTTCACTCCGTTGTGACCTCTCAAAGAGTCACCTGCAGAAAGAAGGAACTCATTATAGAGGCACTTTCATTTGGACGTCTAAAATAAAATGTGTTATTGTTATTCTTATGTTGTTGTTTTTCAGCCGTGTTGCTGTCTATGGAGGAACAGATGGATATCTGATATCATCAAAAATATCTTCATTTGTGTTCTGAAGATGAACAAAGGCCTTATAGGTTTGAAACAACATGAGGGTGAGTAATTAATGACAGAATTGTAGTTTTTGGGATAGGCTTTCGTGATAGGAATAAAAATACTATGGAAGTCAATAGTCACCAATAGTGAACTTTTTTTCAAAACATCTTTCTATGTGTTCTCAAAGTCATATCAGTTTGGAAATACTCGGGGGTGAGAAAATGATGACAGTATATTTTGGGTGAACTATTCGTTTAAATGAAAGTAGTTTGTCTCACCTGCTCCTCCGTTTACAAAGTCGCTCACACGCAGTCTGTACCCATCAGCCTCAGAGCTCACAGAGAAAGACTGGTACAGAGCGTACGCCTTCTTCCCTTGAAAGTCCTCCACATCTACTCTGAGTTCATACTGATATCTGTGCGTCAGCTGGTAAAGAACCTCTACGCCTGTTAAAAACATGAAAGGAACCGGTTTAGTAGAACAAAAAACACTGCAATCCAGAATACATGTCCAAGTTCTCATGTGCTTGATTGTTTGTTTGACTCTTTTTTAGCCTAAAAAACTCACCCAACCAGTGATCGCCTTTTTTATCACCAAAACCCTTTTTATAACTCTCCCATGGCCTGAAGAAATTCAACTCGCCATCCGTTCGCCTGAGAAACACCTGAATCGTCACCCAAGACACAATTCAGATATCAACATGACTTATTCTTCACACATTCTGCTTTGAATACAGTAAATATTAGCTGTAGAAGAAGTGACCAACACTCAGTCACTTCAACAAGCCTCATTGAGACCCCTCTATTTCTGGGACTGAACAACGTAGGGCCTTGGAGATTAAGAAATAGTATTCTGATATCCTGAACACTTCTTGAGTTGCAAACTTAGGAAAAAAATACTCAGTGGCACTCAGTATTGTTATGTTCAATGCAGTTGTTTTGACAGAAGGAACCAAGATAGATTTTTAGTTCCAACACTATTAGTTCTTCAGACATTCTTCTTTAAAATAAAAGATTTGGTTCTTGATTATTGAAAATGTGTAAAATTTGACGATTTACTCCAGGAGCTGTATTGAAATTGCATTAAACAAAAATGAAGTTATCAAAAGGAAAGTTTACTTTTTCCCCATCTTTGAATGGTCACTATAGGCACATAATGTTACAGAGATTGCAACAGACCTACAGTACTAATCTCAGATCACAGAATGACCCAAAGCCCCCCCCAAAAACTTTTCTTTAAATAATATGAAACCCTATTTCTGCCACTGAATGAAAATAAAAAGATTTTTGCAACTTTTGTTGCAGACTTTTTATTTTTACAACAGTGTGACACAAAGTTGTTATTGTGAGTTCTAAAGTCAGAATTGCAATTACAAGAAAAAAAGTCAGAATTGCATGACATGAACTTGCAATTGCGAGCTACAAAGTCAGAATTGTGAGACATAGAAACATAGTCTTTTATTCCCACTCAAAATTGGACTTTATAAGTCGCCATTGCAAGTTTATATAAAAAAAACCCCTGTCAGAATTCAGACTTTTTTCCACGTAACTGTGACTTTGTATCACAATTGTGGGGTAAAATGTCAGAATTGTGAATTAAAAGGTAGCAATAACCTTTTTTTTTTTTCAGTGGTGAAAACAGGCTTCCATAAAATAATGTTCTAATCTCAACAAGACTTTTAGAAGCATTTCAAAACATTGTTCTCTAAATGCATCTGCTGATAATAGTAGTGCCGAGTGAGATGTGTACCATCCAGTGTCCTCTGTCGTTTCGTCTGCCAGAGACCCTCTCACAGTAGACCTGCACCGGTCCATTGTCCGTGTTGATGGTGTACACGCCATTGCCACTTTTCCCAAACGAAACATCAGAGCAGTCTCTGGGAAGAAAACAACTCTCTCTGACTGCGTTTGCGGCCAGCGACAGTGCGGACAAACACAGCAACACCTGAGAGACACAAACCCAAGATATGAGTCTGATGATCGACGTCTGACAAAATCACCCTCACATTCTCACACACAGAAACTCACAATCATGTTTGTGTTCATGTCTTCAGACGTCCAGCTCAGAGGATCAGATTCACCTGAAATACAGTTCAGACAAATACACTTTATTAGAGCATCAACATGCATTCCGTGGTTTTCTGAAGAAAGAAACATTGTTCATGACCAGATTCAAACTCACCGTATGCGCTGAGAACCTTGAGAATGTTAATACGACGGATGCATCTTTAAATATATTTCTGATCATCAGGATCTTCCTCTTTATGTAACATTTACCAAAAAAAAGAACTCTTCAAAGGGTGGTTCAATGCCATAAAAGGACAAGTTTTTGTTTGTTTCATTTTTAGGGGTGTTGATCAAGTTTTTATCTGCAACTGATTGCAACAGACAGCTTGAGAAAAACAGGTAACAGTGTTTCTGCTACACGGCGATGAACTAAGGAGGGTGAGAGCTTTTTAAAAACGCTAAGGGCAGCTTTTCAATATTATTAAGCTAGTTTGTAAATGTCATATTAATTTAACAGACAGGTCAGTTTAATAAAAGTTCAATAAACACCAAGTTAATAGCCTATTAAGTGACTTGTGTAGTCTGACTCTAACTCTACTGCCTGATTTTGCTCCATTACATCTACAAAAATGGTTCCAAATAAAGTAACAGCTGAGCCAATGTGCTCCTCTAAAGATAAACACAGCAGTGTTTCATTCATGAAAACTATTGTGTGTTTAAACCAGTCGGTGATTCATGATTTACCCATTCATAAAGACAGACACTTGATTCATTCAGCTGTTCGAATGAATCATCTGAATGAATGATTCAAGAATAAAATCAGAAATCAGTGACTTGCCTCCACCTGCTGGTGGATAAAATGTAATTTTTAATCTATAATTTCAATTATTAAATCATTTCATATTTCTATATTCAAAATGATATATTTAAAACATTACTTTAAACATGCACTTACGCACCACCTTGGAGCCTCATTAATTAGTAGTCCTAAAGCTTCATGATTATTTATAGAACTAAATATGTCTGCTTGAAAGAATGAATAATAATGTATGGTAAACAAGTTGTCATAAAGAATGCATTAGCCCATTTAACCATTGGTATGTCATTGAAAAGAAGACCGTGTTCTTAGACCAAGACCAAGTGGTTATATTTAATTTTAACATAATGGCATGTTGTGTGTCACCACAATAAAAGTTAATAAAAGTTTAATGTCTAACATAAAGTTTGGGAATTTTAGAGAACGTCTGTAACTAAACCTGTGTGATACTTAGCTGACTAAAACTAGACTAATACTAAAAACAATACAGATGACTAAAATATGACTAAAATTAAATGCCATTTTAGTGAAAAGACTAAAACTAAATCAAAATTTGCTGTCAAAATTAACACTGATTTGAATTTATTGTGCTAGTACCTTGATTTTAATAATGTTTGGTCTGGAAAACAAGACAAAAATAACGGTGAAGATTTTCTTTTATCTTTATATATATTTATATAAACAAACCTTTATTTAACCAGAAAAGACTCTCTGAGATCAATGATCTTTTTTGCAGGAGTGTCCTGGCCAAAATGGGCAGCAGTAAAATAAGTTTCAACACAAACACACAATATAAAACAGAGTCAGCTTCCATTTGTCGAACAAGCATAAGTAAATACCAATGCGTTTTTCTCCTAAATGACAAAGAAAGCCACTCTGTTATACAACGTACAATGATGAGTGGATTATTTACACCCAAATATAAATCTTAAAGCACCATGATAAACAGGGTCTAAAGAAGGGAGGCAATGAGGAGGAGCAAACTGGTACACAACATCCCCATAATCAAGTACAGATAGAAAAGTAGCACATACTAAAGTCTTTCATGCATTAAATGAGAAGCAGAGCTTATTTCTGAAATAAAACCCAAGCTTAATCTTCAATTTGTTTTTCAATTTTGTAATATGAGAGCCAAAAGATAAGGCATTGTCAACAACAATGCCAAGATATTTGTACTCTTTTACTAATTGAGTAACTTTTCCTTGTAGGGTATGAAGAAAGAAAGAATTGTCTTTTTTCTTTTTTGACCCTGAAAATAACATATACTTGGTTTTATCGACATTCAAAACAAGATTTGAATGGTAAAGTCTTGATTCAATGACATTGACTAACAGCTAACTGAAGCTTATCCAAATGCTTGTTTCTCAGTATCAGCACTACAATACACAACAGTGTCATCTGCATAGAAATGGAAGTTAGTGTCCAAAGAGTCATAGTCAAGACTATTTATAAATATGGTAAATAAAAGAGGCCCCAGCACCGATCCCTGGGGAACACCCTTGGCAATCTCCAATGGATCTGATACTTTGTTCTCAGCTTGTACTCACTGCGTTCTTCCACTTCAATACTTTTTAAACCACTGAATAACATGGCTTGATAAACCAATGCTTTTCAATCTGCCAAGAGAGAGAGAGAGAGAGAGAATCCAAGTGCAACTGTTCTCAATGTAATATCTTTATCTTATGCTTCTGTTGTAAAATTGTGCAATTTTGTGGGGATTTGTGGTATTTTAAATGCATTTACTTTTATTTGTATTTATATAAAACAACAATTGATGCAAAATGCACTTTAAAGGAAGGTCTGTTTTATTTAATTTCAACTATAGCCACTAGATGGCTGCAGGAGATCATTTGCCATTTCTACATATGCACACACACACATACAGTGTTTTAATTAAATACTTAAAGACATAAACAACATAAACAAGTATATCATATTTCCACATAGCACTTATTAATTTCTCTAAATATTCCATGACACCAATAGTCACCAACTGAATTTCAGTTTTAAAACATAAGCTACAAACTCAATCATAATGTACAAATTGTTTCTTTTTGTATTTTGAGGAGCAAATTACTAGTGTTTTACTAGTTATTCAGTAAGTTAAACCTGAATGTGTTAGCTAACCTGATTTGTGTTGGATATCTTTGATGTGGAAAGCAGTTATCTTCAGAAAGAACATATCTATGGATATTAAGAGAAATTATTTTTTTCGCATGAATGCAGATTATATGCACTTTCAGTACTTTATGTTTGTAACAGGTTTAGAGTTAAACTTTAAAAGGAAGAAGGTTTACACTCTGTACGAGTCTTTCTCTTTGGACTCTGAGGCTGATGGGTACAGACTACATGTGCGGGGCTTCATAGATGGAGGAGCAGGTGACTGAGTTGTGAGCAGCACTGTTTATGAATGTAAGGGATTTAATAAATCAAACGCTATCTTAGAAAAGGGTCCCAAACTGTGGTTCATCATTCCTTTCTCCCAGAATCTTTTTGAAGCTCAAAGAAAAAGTCAATGATTGCATCCAAACCTTACATTCAGGCGTCCAAATGAAAGTTTCTTCTTTCTGCAGGAGTAGACACAATGATATGAAGTTCTCCACCTTTGACAAAGATCAAGATCTTTTACAAAGCAACTGCGCTAAACAATACTGTCAGGGTTTTCAGCAGTTAATTCATGACTGAGCTACTATAAATATTCCACATTTTTAAGACATTTACGAACTTCACAACATCTGTTATTAAAAAAAGTCACTGTCAGAGTCGTTGTGCTTCACTGGTGATCTGGAGATGATAAGCTCATCTTTCGTTGAGGTATGAGAAACAGCTTTTAGTTTTTTGCAACCTGCAATTTTTCCTTTTGCAATTTTGCAACCTGCTGAAGTCACCAGTATATTATCCACATGTTCAGAACACAGAATCTATAGTATAGTAAAATGTGTGCATATTTTTATATTTAATGGGCCATTCCTGTTATACAGTGACTTTTCTGTCTCTATTATTTATCATATTTTCTCTAAAATAGTCACATATTTACAAGTAACTGCTGAAATATATAGTCACGTATTCGTATGGTGAAGCACTCAGGAGAGTGACAATAACAATCATTTTAATAAGCCTAAGGCTGGGAAACATACAGGCAGGTTAAACCACACGAACAAAAGCTTAATACCAGACACTGAGACAAAACTGAAGTGAACTTAAATAGGGAAGGCAATTACAACAAACGAGCAAGACACACCTGAACACAATTAACAGAAACGAGGGCAGACAGAGCACATGGGAATGACAGCAACAACAAAACAGCATTACAATGTGTATAAGGTCTAATTTATCACTTAAACAGAGATAATAGACATTAAATTACTATTTTGTTTTTTGCAAACCTAACTGATATGTCCTAAGTGCAAAGTAATCAGCTTCCTCTGGAAATACAAAACCACGAAAATGAAAATGATGTTATGCAATACTAAACATCAGCTACTCATACGTATCAATTATGTGAAAGTATAGTTATTTTTGTGCAATTTTCTTCATTTACCATCTCCCCAAACTAATTTTCCACCGTCAAACTTTGCACATTGGATTTATATTTTGGCTTCATCTGCATTTACAAAACATACATGATCAATAAGGTGCTTACTGAATTTTATCTTTTAATATCTGCATTTTAATACATTAGTATTTAATGCAAACTAGAAATAACTGGCGGTCAGTGGAGCAAAGTTGGACGCACCAGTGGGCGTTTCTATAAGAGTGTGACGTCACGTGAAAACTATCAATTGTTTAAAATTATTATTTTTTTTAATTCTGATGTGGTTTTATGTATTGTGATTATACATTTACACTTTTTATGCTTTTATTCAGAGAATTACAAACGATGACAAGAGAGAGATTAAGTGTGTTTAACCAAGGTTAAGTCAAGGTGAAGTAACTTTCCTGATGGTCCTGATATTATTTAAATGTAATTTTAGCAAAAACATTTCCATGGATGGTTTGATACAGTTTCATCTTAAGCAGTTCTGAAATTCAATATTATTTAATATTATTTACAGTCCTACGGAACACATTTAGCACACATTCAATATTAAATTGTTTCTATTTGTCTAAAGCCGCCCCAAAATATTCAGTCAAATTCAATTATCCAAAGTCCATCAAAAAGTCAAACTGGGGCATTAATCATTTATACTGATATTAATTTATGTGTGTTCATATGCAGCATGGACAGAAAATATTACACAAAATATACACAAACCTTCCTGAAAGAGCAGCGCAACATTTCGAGTCAGAACTAAATGAAGGATATAGCCACCCTCAGGCAATCTGAGATGTAGGAGAATTAGTTTCTGCATCAGTGTCTCAGCAGTGCATGTGAATGGGTGCCGTCAGAACGAGAGTCCAAGCAGCTGATAAAAACATCACACAGCACTCCAGTCCATCAGTTAACATCTGGAGAAGATAAACGCTGAAACAATAAAGAGGCTTTTAACTAAAATAAGAGAAAATAATCCAGAAATACGCTTCCTCCAGTGATAACCTGTTCTAAACTGAATCAGGAGAGACATTTTTTCGGCTCTAAACTAATATGGGGCAGGATTTGAATGTGAGTTATTGTGGATTATAGACTGTATTTCAGGCAGAAGCAATGGTTTAAAGTTAAAACACTTCTCAGGCACCTTTAGAACACACTGAAGATCATTTCTACCAAATTTTGTGCCAATAGATGGAAGTGTTCACATGCATAAAGGAATAGTTCACCGAAAAAAATTTATGAAAAAAATTATGCACTAATGCACTAATTATAGATTTTTTTCTTACAAACACGCAGCGCTTGTCTTCTCCAGATGTTAACTGATGGACCAGAGTGCTGTGGATTGTTGTGATGGTTTTATCAGTTTTATCAGACTCTCATTCTGACGGCACCCATTCACTTCCATTACAGAGACACTGAAGCGGAGACAGATTTCTCCAGATCTGGTGAAGAAACACACTCATCCTAATCTCAGATGGTCTGAGGATGAGCACATTTTCTTGTTTGTCTGAACTACTCCATCAATTTGAAGTTTATTTGCACAGGAGCCCTGTTCTGTGGGGCACCTTCATCATGGGGATCCTCTGCTGGACTCTGAGTCTCTGCGGCCCGATGTTAATTGGCTTTCTCTTCCTCTTCCTCACCACAGAGATGACGACAAGCACAGAGAGCATGACGGCACTGATGGACACGCAGACGCTGAAGAACAGCAGCGGTTTGTTCTCCACGATGCGCGTGCAGAGTTCACAGCTCGTGTCGAAGTCTTCGTCCTTGCAGGTCAAAGGTCGCTGGTCAGCGGTGGATGGAAAGCCACGGTGGGTAATGATGTCACGGTACAGGCTGACAGATACTTTGGGTCGAGAGTGATGAGCGGCGGAGGTGAAGAGCCCGAACTGAAGATCAGTATGGTCCTGAAGCTTCCAGATATAAAACCCTCTCAGATCGATGCCGTCCAACTCACGAGCTGCTCGGAGACCAGAGGAAGAGTTTAACTCAACCATCACTAGCACTAGGGTGTGTACTGCTATTGAAGTCAACATTCATTTTCAATTGTTTAAATAAATGTACAGATGCTATTTCATATCTCTTTCCATACTCGGGTTCTCACAAAACAAAGACTGATCATGAAATCAAGTTTTTTACATTTTGCATTTTTATTTTGTTAGTTAATATTTCAATGATTCAATCACATTTGCATGTTCACTTATTATATAAACAAATAAAATATTGTATCTTTCTAGCAAGTGTTTCACAGTAATACCAATATATTTTACAGTTATTTATTCATTTTAATTTAATATTTTTAGGATTTAGTTGGTATTTTAATGAATTCATATTAATTCTATACATTTATATTTTAAGAAAAAAACATTTGCCTGTTGAGGTACAACATTTTTGTTGTTATTTTAATACTTTGCATTTGTTGATAAATGGTCACATGGTATGCGAGCAAACAAACATATGCTAGTTCTTCGTATGTATTTTGATACCATTTATTGCTTAATATTTCAGAACAGTTAAACAAATAAAATATTTGATCCTTTTAGTGCTTTAGTATTATATTTTAAAATGATTTATTTCTGTATTTTGTCATAAATTATTTTAATATAAAATGTTATTTAATTCATATTTAATAATTTGACACATTTAAAGTTCTCTGTTGTTGATAACAGTCACTTGAAAAGCAAAATATTTCATATAGAAGACTTTTTCAATATGCCTTCCATTTGATTCTGACTGTAATTTTTTAAAGATCATTTATTTATTATAATTAACCACTGTGCCATAAACCTTTTAGTTTTAGCACACACTGTTTTCCATGTATGCACGCAAGTAAAAGCACTGTCCACAGATTTAACACTTAGTCTGTCAGATCACACTCTCATTAAAGTGTGAAGCGACGGTGACTCACATCCGCACAAACACAAACTGGGCTCAAGGATCATACGGTCTCCACATGACGGCTGTGTGCTCATAACATCTCAAAGGTCGCTCATTAACAGCTCTGAGACAGAATTACAGCAGTGTGACCTTTGACCCTGGTGTTAAACCTCACAGGAAGCGGCTGATTACAACGTGTAAAACAGATAACGCTAGATAACACACACTTCTGCAACACGGCTGTTTAATCCCTCATGTTGTTATTAGATATGATGAGGACATGTTTCATAATCACGGGTCATTAGTGCTCTCTGATGAGCCTAGTATCGCTGTTAATATTGCTCATATTTAACAATTATATAGTTAAACACACCCTCTATTATCATGAAGATCAGAATATCAAACATTTAAGGGAACAAGCTTCCAGTGTTTTGCTTCAAATCAAGTGTTATTCTGCTCTTGTTCATCTCAGAGCAGGTCGGTTTGGATCCAGAACGGAGCATTGATTTAAAATGTAAAGAATATTAATGGAAATTATGATTTTTTTTACTAAGGGTTAAAAAAGGCGCTAACAGTGGACACTAACCACGCTTAATATATGGCAAATAGAATGCAAGAATCAGAAATAAATACAACAACATATATTAATAACAATCATAATAATAGCAATAATAATAAAAAGGAAAGTATATCATACTTAAATGTAACATATTTTGTTTTTATTTAAAATAAATATTTAATTGAAATAGTTTAATAACAAATTGAACAAAATAAAAGAAATAAAACTATAACAAATTAAATGCTAGTTGGTTTAGTTTTAAGTACGTTTTGAATATTTTTTAAATGCTTATTTTTATTTATTTTTAATGGATTAAAATGTTGAAAGTAGGCACTTACTTTACTGTGACAAATGCATCTAAAAATAGCCTAATAAAAATGTTATTAATTTATTAAAAACAGTAATTCAATTCTTCTGAAACTCTTAAATCAGAAATCTGCTCACCTTTCAGCGCCTCCTGCAGGTAGCTCCTGATATATCTCTGTCTCAGCTGGTCATCGTGAACCTCTTGATCGTCCACTCCTGTCGCCGTGACGATGATGGGGAGGCGGTCGCCATAGCGATCCCTCACCCAACCAAGCATCCTGCGGAGACCCCAGGGCACGAGAGCCCTTCTCAGGTGTGACAGTGGCCAGGTGACATCCTGCATCAGCACACAGCCATGCTCCGGCCTCGACGGCGTCGCGTTTTCCCACGGAGCCACCAAATACGTTGTGAAGTGATTGAAAGCGAAGAAATCTAAAGCCCCTTTAAGCTCTGCCTTCTCATCGTCAGAGAAGCCAATCAGAACTTTGTCACGCCCCTCATGCCCTCCACCAATCAGAGGGTCAAGAAAACGCCCCACTTCAAACACCAAAAACTGTTGCTGGGCAGATTTGTGAGATTCTAAAAACGGATTGGCCGGTTCTACCCAATCAGCATGAATAGCCAAACTAACAGCCCCACCCTGTTTCTGTCGAAACCGTTCGTCGTAAATACGCCATGCTTTCGCGTGCGCTAACAGCAAATGACGCGCAACAGCTGTCCGGTCTTCTTTGTATAATTTGGTTACCTGGTTTGGCTCATTAATGGTGACCCACGCCGAAACAAAGTCTCCGAATTCGTGAAAGCAGAACGCAGCGTAGCTGGCGAAAGCCTCCACAGAGCTAGCGTTCCTCCACCCGCCGTTAGCATGCAGCGCTTCGGGGAGGCTCAGGGAGGCCGAGCGGTTTCTGGGGTGATAGAGAGTCACGACTGGCCGGATCCCTCGTCGCTGGAGCTCCGTCAGCACACAGCGGTAGAAGCGGACCACCTCCGGGTCACCGCCGGGCGAGAGCTTTGTCCAGTCCAGTGCGAAGCGGTAGTGCGATGACCCCGTGAGGCCCAGCAGGAAGAGGTGGCGCTGGATGAACAGGAAGTCGGTGCACTGTGCGGGTCGCGTGTGGAGTAGGACGCCCGTCACGGGCGAGAGAGCACCATTGCCCGACAGGTTCCAGCGGTACAGCTGAGGATCGGTGAACTGAGGCGAGAACGGAAGCAGGTGGACCTGAGACAAACACACAGAGAAACTCACATCAAACACACTGAAAACTGCACCATACATAGAGCCAGATATTAATCACTATTAATCCCGATTAATCACATTCAAAATAAAAGTAATTGTCTACATAATATATGTGTACGTACTGTGCATGTTTGTTAC
>JAUYWG010000012.1:3999146-4020164 GCA_034779775.1 Enteromius afrohamiltoni
CCGACCCATTGCCTGTCTTACCTGGATTAAATAAACATACTGCTTATGGATCCGAAAGACTCAGGAGATTCATTACACTCTTCTTCCATTTATAGTGAAAAAATGGGTTGTTTTCAACCAGGTATCATTGTTTCTTTCAAAGAACAACAAAATGGACGCTAACCAGTCAGGTCTCAGGAGTTGATGTATGTCACTGCTACGCGGATGACATACATCTGCTTTTTCAACTAGATTTTCCGATGGTAGCTGCACGGATCACAGGCTGCCTGATGGACATCTCGGCAGGATGAAAGATCATCACCTGCAGTTCATTCCAAGACGGAGCTCTTTGTGTTCCCTGCCACACCAACTCTACATCACGACTTCACCATCCAACTATGTTTGTCTACAATTACCCCATCAAGTTTAGTCAGAAATCTTGCTGTAATCTGTGACGACCAGCTGATCGTCAAAGAGCAAATTGCAAAGACTGGTCAGATCAGAAAGATCAGACCCTTCCTAACACAGCATGCTGCACAACTGTTTGTCCAGGCCCATGTCATTTCTAGGGTGGACTACTACTGCAATGCTCTTCTGGCGGGACTTCCTGCGAGAAAAAAGTCCATGTGACACCTTTCTTTGTCTCCTTGCACTGGCTCCCGGTTGGCCACTCCCATCGAATTAAAGATACTGATGCTTGTATACAGAAAAACCACAGGCTCAGCAGCTGCCTACTTCCCCTTCAGAAGTCTGAGATCTGCAAGTGAGCGATGCCTAGTGGTGCCATTACAGAGAGGCTCTAAATCACCCTCCAGAATGTTCTCAATCATTGTTCCTGGCTGGTGGAATGATCTTCCCACCACTAATCGGAACACTGGATCCCTGTCAGTCTTCAAACAACAAATAAAAATACATCTTTTTCAAAACTACCTAATTTCATCCTAATTTTTATCATTATTAATTTTCCTTTACAGCTATTTGAACAGTACCTAAGGCTGGTATTACAAGCACTTCCTCTGTCTGTTTGACTGATGAAGATGAATTGCTTTACGTATTCCCCAATTGTAAGTTGCTTTAGAAAAAAGCATCTGCAAAATTACTAAATGTAAATAGTAGGTAAGACAGCCATGGTCGCGGTAGGGGTGGGTGGGATGGGTGCTTGGCTTCCCAAGGTTCCCGATCCGCCATGGCCTCCGGATCATCCCTGGAGGTCTGTAGTCTCGCGTAGCCTGTAGTCTGGATTTCATAGCCGCTTTCTTTGGTCAAAGCCCGCCATTAAGGCCGTTTGACCGACATGTCAAACAACCAATCACAGTTAGTTTCGCTTACCATCACGTTTCGGGGCGTGGAAATGTCCCTACAACAACAGAACGCCGTGCCACAAGTCCGTCAGCATAGAAAATCCAGATGAGACGCTTGGGGTAAACATCTGTTTGAAGCATATCTCTCCACGTTTTAACATCCACAAGCAATTCTGGAGAATCAAACACAATACTGAATCGGCCAGCTACGATGTCATCGTCTGTTGTTTCATGTTTGCCAGCAAACGCGGATGATATTCCCTTCTCAGTTAGGTACTTCACTTGATCTTCCATAAAAGATAGGAGGGGACGCACAACTAGTAAAATTGGATCGCATACTTTTAAGAATCCAACGTTTAACTGATCTTAAAGGTATGTTGTCACTCAAAAAGACACAACTAATTTACATGTGACATACCTCCACTGATTTCCACAGAACATCCATTGTCAATTATTCCATTAACACTGTTACTGAGCACCTGATTTGAATTCATGATGTTGAATCTTTGCTCATACACAGACATGGCAAAATAACAGCCTTTATGCTTTTACAGTATGCCTGGTACATAACTAGGGACGCAGCATTTGATTTTACCATCGTAAGTGCGGTCTTAGTGTTAATGTTAATAGTATTAATGTTAATTGTTGTGATTTACCTTACATCTGTTCTTACGTTCAGAATGACATGCCATATCTGAGGAGGTGGTGGTGCAAGGGTCTGCTGGAGAACCTTGGGATTGAGAGGTATGATTTGTGAAATAAAAATGTAGTACATTATTAAATGTTAAAATGTTATTAATATGCTTTCATAATTGTGTCTTGATATTTAACAGGTGTAGTTAATTGGAAAAGACACTCAGGAAGTCACTACACCATCTCTAGGGGCTGAGGGGAGGACCGAAGCACACGGATGTACTGCGCCAGCACCGTCCCTCCACTGGATTCGCAGGGCATGCCGATCAAGAGCTGACGTAAGTCGAATATTTCTTCTTTGAGCGATCGGCTTTGAAGCAGAAAGCTAGTGGTGGTATGCACACCGCCATCTTACATGCCCATATGTACAGGGGAGTTGCCAAATACCACCAAACTAAAAGTGCAGTAATGATTGTGTAAGAGAACATAAATTGTTTTATTTAGGTCATTTACAGCAGCAGTAACCCCCGATATATCCTCCTGCATAACTGAACTCCCAGTGAGTCCATAATCCAGTCACTTATTTCTGTGGAAGTCTTGTATTGTACTACAAAAACAAAGAGACTAAAGAAAAGTGAGCAGTATGAGCCAATCACAGCCATTTGGTGTCTGAACAGTCTGGATACAGGTGCTTCACAGGTAAACTGAAACTAAAAGTCAGAGTTCCTCTTTTGTTGTAATAAGTGTCTGAACGCTGTAAACCAAAGCTTGGAAGTTCTCTATTAAATCGGTAAGTCAATTGTTCTTCTCACACCTTATCTCATGTTGTCGTATAAATGTTACAGCATTAGATACATGTGTTCTTCTGAAAGTAGATGTTTCTGTTCATTCGATACATACATTATGTAGTACAGTGAAGTGGAAGAGAGACTCGGGAAAGCTCAGCGAGCCAGGACATGAATCCAGGTTTCACCGCGGCGCAAGTGTGCTACATGTGGCCTTCAAACAGGCAGGAATATTAATAGCTATACAAAAAAGCACATTTTTAAAACACAAAGGGAAAACATTTTGAAAAGAGGTTTGTAACCAGGCTGTTATGGTCACCATTGACTGCCATAGTAAAAGAAAAATACTAGTACAATGTCTATTGTATATAAAGTACAATATGTATTGTATATTTTTACATTTCAGCACTGATTCTGATTACTTTAGTTGTGACTAATCAAGCTATTATATAAAGCAAGAATGTAATGAGGTAACAAGGGCAGGAATTCCAGGGTAAAACGCAGAGGTGGCCTCACTGAGTTCAAAGGAATGAATGACTCAACTCTCAATGAGACAGGAACTAAAACTTGATATACTATTTTATCATAGCACAGGTTTAACGTTTAAACATTGTACTATGCTAATACTAGTATTTACTATACCCTTAACTAAATATTAGCTGAAGCATCTTTACAATCTCAAGCTTTGCTCATCAGCAGTTTGCCAAATATCTGCCATGTTTCTCCTCACCTCTCAAGCTCTGTCAGGTTGGATGGAGGCAGATGCACATGTTCAGTGTTCTCCAGAAATATTTGTATTTTTCAAACATGATGCTTACAATTGAGATTGATCAGACCAGATCATTTTGTTTCTCGTAGTCTGAGGGTTCACGTATCTTCACTGAGGAGATGATCTTGCCAAGTTTTGCCAAAACACCATAAAGCCCAAATTGATGAAGTGTTGCAGTGATGTCTGTCCTTATGTAGTTCTCTCCTACCACCACATATGATCCAGGAGCCAGACTAATAAAAACTCTTCTCCATCAGTTGCTCAGTTTGGCCAGGAGGCTTGATCTAGGAAGAGTCCTGGTTGTTTTAACTTCTTCCATTAAAGGTGCTCTATGCGTTGTTGTGTTTCTTTTCCCAATGTATTCAGAGGGCAAGACGATCAAGGGGTTATGCATACGGTTTGAGATAAAAATGAAACTGAGCTAAAATCCTGCAACATCGCATAGAGCACCTTTAAGGTTAACATTGATCATATGCTTCTGTGATCCTTCAGCAGAATTCTTTGCGAACTCTTTCACAGATGTGTGGAAGAAAAAATGTTTTTTGCTCTAAAGTGCATTATCAGCTTTTATGAATACTTATGCAATGAAATCATTTTATTTTGGAGATTGAGAAAGCAGAATGTCTCAGACTGTCATTGCCTTTATGACCTGAGTGCAGCAAAAAACAGCGCTGCGTAAACCGATCGTTGTATGTCATCCTCCATGACTCCACCAGACACGAGGGTTATTGTGAAATTGGTGGCGGCCATAATGATATATGGTTAATCTATAACATTAGCATGACAAAATTAAATAGACATATAGTTATGTACTATGCTACTAGGAATACTGTTCGCAGGACTTAAATGCAGCTCTGGTTAAACAGCTGGATGTTGGGTTGAAATGCAGCTGGATTTGGTCGTGGCTTCAACTGGAGGGCAAGGTCTTAGTAAACGGGCAAAAGGTGTCTTTTATTTAATTCTTTAGTCAAGTGTCAATACAGTATTTTTTCCTGAACCTTTACTTGGCTAATTATTCCATTCAACTTATTTTTTTTATATCATTGGGGGCAATTGTGGGCTAATAGACCCAAAGGTCGTGGGTTCAAGTCCCAGGTCTGACGGGCAACCTTTTTAACTCCGGACCCATTTTTATACCTGAAAATATTTTCTTTTAAAATATTGTATTACTTAAACGTTTGGATCTTGATGATAACTATTAATTATTAATTTTTTTTTAATATAGTTTTTTTGTTTGTTTGTTCATTTTTAAATAACGCATGATATACCTTTCAATCTACATTATCATGTTAACATTTCTGTTTTAAAATTCTTGTCAAATTATAAAAAAAATTCCCGTGTCAATAGGTGAATGCATCGTTTGGAATGAACATTGCCAGCTTTATAACAGCAGCCATTGCAATTGCTTTCATTTCAATGAATTTTTTTCTAATAACACACACTAACTGCAGTGGTTTTACCTGCTCTATAAAGGTATGTAATCATCTTTAATATTTAAATTTATTCAGTAATTACAGTAAGTTCAAGAAAATTTTAAGGAAGGAGACTGGAACACTGTCACGCATGGTGTTTGTGGAGAGAGGAGATCGCAGGAGACGTTGATCGAAATGACCAAAATCTTTTAAACATGAAAGCAAAACACGGAGAACTCGTGCAGTGCAGCAAAATAATTTGATGATT
Organism: Enteromius afrohamiltoni; assembly: GCA_034779775.1. NCBI lineage: Eukaryota > Metazoa > Chordata > Actinopteri > Cypriniformes > Cyprinidae > Enteromius > Enteromius afrohamiltoni. Next base: position 4,004,294 of record JAUYWG010000012.1, read on the forward strand.
ATGATGTGCGTTTGACATTCATATTGGTTACCTCCCCTGAATTTGATGATCTCCTTCCTGAGTTGGGCTTATAAATTAGTGTTCTTTTGATGGTTGGTTAAGTTGAAGACTTGTTTCTTTCAGAAATCCTTCTGGGAAATGTTGCTGATATTCGCCATACTTGAGTTTATCATCTCCATATTTGCTAGCACAGTCAGTTCCTGCTGTTGCCCTCCTCAGGTGAGTAACAATGAACTTGAGAGCTGGGTTCTCTACTAATAGCAAACCTCCATCTTTGATGTCTCCAAGAACAGCAACGTTATCTGCCGGAGAATATAATGCATTATTTTATTATTTCTAAATTTATTTTTCTCCAAAGGTGCAGTTTACTCCTTTACCACAACAGCCATCTGATTTCAGTCCCTTTCTTTTCCATGATCTTCAAAGCTCTGCGGTAAGAGAAGCTTGATCCCTATTTAAGTGAACTGTAATTAAAATTTAATATAAAAATGTTTAGGTATCCATATGTAAAGCGCTCAATAATGGGCACAATAATTGCTACATAATATCATCAAATCAAATTAAAAAAAAAAAAAAGAAAATCAATCAATAAGAAAGGAAGCTGATCATATTTTCCCTTGCAGATACCTGTGAGCAGCAACTATACCATTCCTCAACATCCCACAGACGCTCCTCCACAATACACTGAATGAAACTAATATATATATATTAGAATATATATATATACTAATATATATAAGTAGAGTGGTTTCCTAACTGTCCGTTATCTCTAATTTATTTTCTGTTTACAAAAAGAACATGACAGCTAAGAAGTCACTTGATCAGATAATAATTGAAGTTTTTTTGTCACTTGTGTATAAACTCTATTTATTCAAGATTAGAAGATATTTCATGATTTTTCTTCAACAGTGAAGTCAAGAATGCTCTTTAATCATCTGTGAATGTAAGTTTGAATGTACCTTCAGTTGATTAAAGAAATCTGTAAGTATAAAGTATACTGAAAAAATGTCTGGTTCATGTCTTAATTAACCCCCTTTTGGGGGTCTGGAGAAGTTCTAACATAATAATAGTAATAGTAGACATATCAAGGTTTCTACAGATATAACTCTCATGTCTCTGTGTGGATTATTTGCTGAGTTTCAGTTTATTTTAGTAACTCATAGCTCATTGAAGATCACGCAGACCAACGCGGCAGACAGCGCACCCTGTATGTTTTCTTTATTTTCGAAATGCACAAAGTTGTGTTGTTATTATATGTGTATACAAATTAAAGTAGACCCTTCACAGATTCGATTGATGTATTGCTCTTATCTGTACGATCAAAACTCAGTGTGTAATTTAAGTTCGTATTGGCGTATATGTCAAAAAGATCTAAAAAAGATTTGTTCATTTTGCTGAACGAAACTCAAAGGACTGAGTCGGTTAAATGAACCGAACTTCCAATCTCTAATTCACAATCAACTCTTTCTATTATGTGCACACGCATTAAACCCCACCTCTTCTTGCATATTGGTTGGCCGAAGTTTGTTTTTTTTGTGGTGCACATCCTGTGCCCCCAGTGTTTGTTTCGGTATTGCAGCCTATTGCAGTTATCTTTCAAGACCGTGTTTTTTCCCAGTGTATTCAGAGAGCAAGACGATCAAGGGGTGATGCATACGGTTTGAGTTAAAAATGAAATCAAGCTAAAATCCTGCAATCTCATAGTGCACCTTTAAGTATTTTTTATATTTATCTTTTTACTTGTTGAACACCAAAACAATATAAAACATGGAGGAAAGGAAAAGTGCAAAAAACTAAATGTAATAGGGATTTTTTTACTGTAGATAAAACAAGATTCATAAACTAAATGATTTCCCAAATCCAGAGTGGGAAACCCTGGGCTATCTGCAGGTCATCTCTTTTTACATGTTTTATTATTTTACGTGCCATCAGCTCCAGAGTAAGTGCCTGAAGCATTAGCCATTTTTGTGGTATTTTGTGGTTTGCTTCTGTATTGGATGCCTCAATACATACTCTTCATCAGACAGCACCCTTGAACTTGAGTGAGACAGCAAACTTTGGATGACTCTCAAGAATATGTCAGGAATGGTCATGAGGACACCTTCATTCGAGTGTTTTATAAAACTGCCGGGTGAAGAGAGGAACATGCAACACTTGGGGATTCGCAATTATAAGTCTTTTAATCTAACACGTTGGAGAATAGCAAAAGTATACAACCACAGTATACAACATTAATCACGGACAACTAGAACTGAAAAGGACATGGTACTTATACACAATGAACTAATGACTAGAGGGATGACAGCTGAATTAACTCATAATCGTATAATAACAGGAAAGACCAAATTAGGACTACAATTAAGAACTAAACAGACAAGGAACATAACGGACAAATGTTATTTGTAACCTGGTTCAAACTAACATGAAATTCCAATTAAAAAGTGTCCCAAGAGTAGAAAATTTACCAATGGAATATGGAAACAAATCAGAGACTGGGCTACAACTTTTTGATTAAAAAGATATAATGTATAAGTATGGATGCCTGGTCAGACATGGATTCAGATGTGGCAGCTGTCATCTTAACTTAATTGCTGTGAACAATAAAGGTTGTTCTGACATCTGGAGCGCTCCTTCTTAAGTTTTATTTAAAATACTCAGAAGACCTGAAGAATACTGAAAAGAAAACAGTATGTGCAGAATTAAATAAATCAGTTATAACTGTGTAAGGTCACGTACAGCAACAGTACCCATGAAATACACTCCTGCATAACTCTGTATTCAAAGTGTTTTTCTGTAATCCGTCTATTTCCGTGAAACTCTTAGGAATGTATTACAAAAGAAGTGCAAGCAGTATGAGCCAATCACAGCCATTTGGTGTCAGATCAGGATACAGGTGGTTAAAAGGTAGATCAAAACTAAAAGTCGTAGATCCTCTTTTGCTGTAATAAGCGCCATTTCCGAACGCTGTAAACCAAAGCTTGGAAGTTCTCTTTTTAATAGGTAAGTCAATTGTTCTTATCATACCTTAATATAAATGCTACAGTATTAGCTACATGTGTGCTTGTGAAAGTCGATGTTTCTGTTTAGAAACAATTAGTGTTCATTCGATACATACATTATGTAGTACAGTGAAGTGGGAGAGAGACGAATCGGGAAAGCTCAGCGAGCCAGGACATGAATCCAGGCGCAAGTGTGCTACATGTGTCCTTCAAACAGGCAGGGCTAGTTTTTGCTATACAAAACAGCTCATGTTGCAATAAAAAAAGTATCACAGAGTATACTTTGAGCTTTACCATATTAATCAAAAACACTTTATAGTTTTGTTATTCTTCCTGTTACAAAACGGCTAAAGAAACCTAGCACATTCACAGAGAACAGCTAACATCCTCTTTAAAAAAATACAAGCAGTCCGACAGGAACATATATTATACCACTGACAACAAACTTCTAACATTATTCTTACAAGAACCAGAAGTTAACATCTAAACACAGCAGTAATGCTGGTCAACAGTGGTCTAGGACATATGGAGGTAATTTAATGCCAAAAGATTTACATGGGAAGGGTACATGGGATTGCAAACGTAAATGAAATGTGTATGCGCTAGAAAAAAACAAATGTAAAACACTGAGAAAAAAGTTTGTAACAAGGCTGTTATGGTCACCATTGACTTCCAAAGTAAAAAATAATAGATACATACTAGTGTAAAACAAAAATACTATGGCTATCAATGGTGACCCAAAACAGCCTGGTTAACAAAGAAATTCATACAGGTTGGGAACTACTCAATTATTTTTGAGCTGACTATTCCTTCGAATCTTGAATCTTTGAATTTGTGACTGAACAAGCTATTATATAAAGCAAGAATGTAATGAGGTAATTCCAGGGTAAATGCAGAGGTGGCCTGATGTGTTGGAAGCAATGAATGACTCAACTCTCAAAAATGAGTCAGGGACTAACACCTGGATATACTATTATATCGTACATTCTAATATGATTGAACTGTTGTAGTATACTTTGAGCTTTATCGTAGTGCTTGAATGTGTTGTCTTAACTGAAAACTTTATAGTGTTGTACGTAACTGCACTTTGTTACTCTTCCTGTCATAAAACAGTTAATGTGCTAATGGAAGTCGAGTGGCTAACGTTCTCTTTTATGACATTCGACACTAATTTGTGTATTTTTCAGTACTGATTACTTTAGTTGGCTCTAGTTAAGCTATGTCTGTGTGTAATAAACATTGAACTAGTATTAATATACCTTCTGCCCAGTCTCTGAATGCTCTGGGGTGGGTTTCTTTTAAGGTTATCTCTATGTTTTGCTGCATTGAGTGTTGCTTCTACTCTGATGGGTCCTGAACAACAGCCCCACAGCTTGAGGCTGCTACCAGCACACTTTACTTTACTGAACAGAGCTTGAATCTTTCTCAGAGTCCGAGGGTCCTATAGGTGCATTTTTGCAAATCCCAAGAGTGTTTTCATGTGACTTAACTGAAGACAGGACTGAGTCTTGAAACACCTTCCATTACGGTTAAGGGAGATTGCATGCTTCTGTGACGACATGCTTCTCGGCTCTTCAGAGAGAAAACTTGGTAGAGAACTCCAGTTGTCAGATCATCAGTGTGGAACTCTCAGAAGTACATGTAGTTTCCTTCTCAGTAAAGAGTAAGTTCTGCTTAAAGATCGACAAACGTTTGAATATCTTTGAGCAGAAGTTACTCTTTTGGAGTTGTAGTCATCAAAAGTTATCTTTTGGTCTCTGGAAAAAAGCACCTGCTGCAAAATGAACTTTTGAAAGGCATTGTAAATGACGATCTATTTCATAATAAAATTGATGTTTGATCTACTATGGTTTAGTCCAGGTCAGTTGGAGATTGAGAAAGCAGAATGTCTCAGACTGTCATACCCGTGAACACATCAACGCTCATCATCCAGTTTCAGCCAGCGACACAAACAGCTCCTGTGCCTCATGCACAACAGCTGGAGGGAGCTTCACCTCGTCAAAGACTTCCAAGATTTCTGAAAGGACAACCGAAAGCCCTTGGGGTAAGAAATGTCTGATGTACCTGAATTGCCGCTTTTTCATCAACCTTCAAATTGCGCTAATTAAAATTGCAAATTGAAAATATGCCTAATGAAAACATGTCAATTTCCCAAAAGTCACAGGAAAGTTTAAATGCTCGCATGAGGTGGTTTTCCAAATTCCAAAGGGATAATTTGCAAAATTGCAATGGTTTTTTTGTAATCATTTGATCATTCTTAGAATAATAAAATATAAAATAAGAGTAATAAAATATTAATAAAAAATCTCTCTTTCATTTTACTCACTGTACTTATTTTTGTCTCTTACAGACGGTCCAGATAATGATCGGTGTGATAACTCTCCTGTTAGGGATCGTGGCTTCAGTTCATTCAGATTCTGTTTTTGTCTACAGTCATTTTCCTTACTGGGGATCTCTCATCGTAAGAAACTATTTTACAATCAAGTGTTCTATATTTTTTTAATACTACGTATTCCAACACAAGCTTACATTTTGTCCGTTCTCTCTCTTCTCAGTACATTATCGCAGGTTCACTCAACATTGCTGCAGAACACAAAATTAATTCACCTTCCAGTTTGTGTTTGGTAAGTACACAGCAGTTATTCCTTTGTAAGGATCCAAGCACCGTGCTGGAAGTACTGAAAAAGTTCTTTTTTGATTTACTACTACTACTTTTATTTTTTTCTGCCGTGAAAGTATACGGTTTACAACTGTAAAAAAGTGAAAACCTTGGTGTTAAAAATAAAATAGCAACAACTTTTGAGTAAATATTGTTTCGTATCGATATTGATATTGTTTTGTATCAAAATGGGACTATGGAGATGTTACGCTTGCAATTTTTTATTAATAAAGTTGTTATTTTTGTTTTCTTTTTTACAAAAAGTAATCTTGTTGGAGCACCCAGACCATGTCTTTTATTGTTCGGCAGTCAGTTTGACAGTCACTCTAGTTTTCATTAAAAAAAAAAAAGAAATAAAAATAAAATGTTAAATTGTGTTCTGAAGGAGTTAAGTAACCCTTTAAACCAGCTGCGATGCCTAAAGGGTTAATTCACTTTTAACTCAATTTTATTGACTTGTATAATTTTTTCATAACACTTTATATACTTTTCCATCTACGTTATTATGTTAGCATTTCCTTTTAAAATGATTGTCAATTTATTGATCTGCTTTTATGTTTGTTTGTTTGTTTTTCTTCTGCTTATAGATCAACGCATCACTTGGAATGAATGTTTTCAGCATTATAACCGCAGTCGTTGCCACTGCTTTAATTTCAATGGATTTGTTTATAGGGCCAATGGATGCCTACTGCAGTGGTTATAAATGTAACAGATTGGAGCTAAAATACAAGGTATGTAGTCAACATTAATATTCGCATATATTTAATAATTGGAATAATTTCACTGTGTGGTCAGTAAACGAATATTAACCTACACTCATCTGTTTTTATCTGACTTTAACCAGTAAGGACCAAATTTACTAACTATGCCAGTGTAAACTGAGTTTAAGAGAGGGGAATGTGAAATTCCAAGGTTATACCAATATACAGGTGCTGGTTATATATATCTTCTAATTTGAAGTTGATTTATTTCACTAATTCCATTCAAGAAGTGAAACTTGTATCATGTAAACATTCATTCCACACAGACTGATCTATTTCAAGTTTTATTTCTTGTAATTTTGATGATTATAACTGACAACTAAAGAAAACCCCAAATGCAGTATCTCAGAAAGTTACAATTTTACGTAAGACCAATGCAAAGAAAGGATTTTTAGAAATCTTGGCCAACTGAATAGTATGAACATGAAACTTCTGAGCATGTACAGCACTCAATATTTAGTTGGGGCTCCTATACAGAAGTATACATTATTATATTACTTATTATATTTACTGAAACAAACCTGTATAGGTTACACATAGCCATACTGTGTTCTGATGCAGCTAAATTCTCTGTAAATGTTTTTATTGATTTATATTTGTGTTTCTGTTGTCATGAAACGGGATGAATATAAAATAGTGACAGAACAGTGATCAGGTCGTTGTCTGATAAAATCAAACAGGCTACACATAAGATAATGACAAAAGCAGTGATTGCATGTGATATTAGGTGCAATTAGTAGAAATTTGTACTTCATTTACTACTGAGATGTAAATTTGCAGACGCTCCCTAAAGCAGCATAGGCGAATATCAAACCTAAAACTAACTTACTAACTAACGCGCTCTGTTAACACCAGTGTGTTTTCGTTTTAAAACAGCGGTCCTCCAGAGCCAGGGACACTGATTTCCAAAGGAAAGAGAACATAACTTTGGACCACTCAGCAGCAGTCCAATGCTTTTTGTCTTTAGCCCAGGCGAGGCGCTTCTGATGCTGTCAGTGGCCCATGTCTTGAAACCCATGTCTTACATACGTCTGTACATAGTGGTTCTTGAAGCACTGACTCCAGCCGCAGAGAAAAACTTAATATGTCTTCATTCTTGAGTATAAGGGGCTTTCCCTGCCATTAATGCTTAGACAGTTTAAAGTTTGGTTGACGCTTGTGTTTGTTCCAGCCTCGCCACGCAAAAGGTAGTTTTAACTCAGTTAAGTTCTTTTTTGGCCAATCACGAGGTGTTAGACGCTTTTCAATCTGGTTTCAGAGTAGGACACAGCACTGAATCTGCTTTACTGCGAGTTTCAAATGACTTATTACTCATCGCAGACTCAGGAAATTTAGACTCAGGAGCTTTAATTATGCTGGATCTTAGTGCAGCTTTTGATTAACCGATCACAATATTCTTATTGATCGGTTGAAACATGTAGTGGGGCTGACAGGGACGGTTTTAAAATGGTTTTCCTCATATCTAAAGGGACGCTCATTTTCTGTCAGGGTTGGCGATTTTTCCTCCAAGTCATTTGCTCTGGAGTGTGGAGTACCACAAGGTTCAATTTTGGGACCTATTCTTTTTTCTTTGTTTCTTTTCCCCTTGGGCCTTATTTTTAAGAAACATGGTATCTCATACCATTTATACGCGGATGACATTCAGATATATCTACTGATCAGTGCTGGAGCCTCAAGCGCTTATCAATCCTTGGTACTATGTCTAAAGGAGGTGATCAGCTGGTTAGAGCAAAACTGCCTGAAGTTAAATGCCAGTATTTGTACTTCGTTACTTCACACCTCTGCTTTTGTTAATGGAAAGGCCATTATTTCGCAATACGTTTTATCGAAATGTATTAAATATTGCCAAAGTTTTACACAAATCTGTAATTGAATTGTGGTTTAAGGCCTTTGCAGGTGTTTGGAGTTGATAAGCTAATTAGTTAATTAGGTGTCTTCAATACTGACCCTTTTCATAATATTCACATTTTCCGAGATACTGAATTTGGGGTTATTTATCAGGTGCCGGCTATAAACACTTGAAATATATCAGTTTGTGTCGAATGCATGTATACATTCATTATGCAAGTTTCACTTCTTGAATGGAATTAATGAAATAAATCAACTTTTTGAAGATATTCTAATTATATGACATCATATGAATTGTATGTGTGACACAGAGTGCCTCGGTGGTTCCCTCTTCAGGCCGTCAGAGGGCTTCATCACTGCAGTACTGATTGGTTTATTGCACATTTCCCATAAGTCCTGTATCTGTGTTTCATTTGCGGATCCTTTATGATAGATACGACCGACTAATATTGATTAGCCTACATCTTGATTCCTGAAAGATTCCTAAAAAGTTGTGCACCTACAGCATACATTACACAAAGGCGGATATGCTCTGCATGTTCACATTATAGTACGAATGAAATAACCCCACATCTCTTGTGTTTGGATCATAGGATTTAGATTTACATCTCTTTGGAGAGCTGTGATCAGGGGCTTTTTAGACAATGTGTGATGACATAATTGACACAAACATGTTAACGTGAAACGACTTGAAAACGCACCATTCAACTGCATTGGCTAATTTGAACAGGACATCACCTATGTTGGCTTGGGCCTCTTTGTGGAATTCAGCTCCTCATGTTTCAACAGTGCTCTGATTAATCTTAAATAGCTTGAAATTCTCTGATTTTTGTTAACGTTTATTTTCCAGAATCTCTTCACTGGAATCAGAGGTGTTTTGCTGTTTTTCTCCATACTTGAGTGTATCATCTCCATCTGTCTGTCAGCATTTTACTGTTCGCCTCGGGTAAATAACAACAATGATTTCACAAATAAAAGTAATAAAAAAAAATTCTGAATACATTAGTAGTTCAAACCCCAGTCCACCCTGTTAGATTGTTGGCCTTTAAAATCGTAATCATATGCACTAAATGTGTTTAAAGAATAAGTGATGAGTCATGTTCTGGTCCATCCATTCAAAAATCAAATGATTTATCAAAACCAGTCCTATGTTTTAGTCTTATGCTGGCATGTTGTCTTATCCAAGCAAGGAAGGGGTTTCATTAGCTTAAAGCAGGAGTGCCCAATCCTGCTTCTGGCGATCAACTGTCCTGAAAAGTACAGCTCCAACTCTAATCAAACACACCTGCCTTTAATTTTTATAAGCGATCCTGAAGACCTTAATTAGTTGCTTCAGGTGTGTTGCTCCAACTTTGCAGGACAGTCGATCTCCAGGAGCAGGACTGGAAAGTACATTCTTTTACACGTTGCACGTTGCATAACAAGGAGAACACATTTCTTAGATCATGTCTGAAATATTTGGTCAGGATTATTAATTTACACTTGAACTTGAGGACTGTGTTCTCTACTTATAGCAGAACTCCATCTTTGACTGCTTCAGCAATGTTATCGTGTGCTGAGAAACATCATGACATTATGATTGAAATCTAGATAAAGGTGTAAGGTTCCACAGCAAACTATGTCAAAAGCTTTTCTGTCTTTTGAGTTTTTCTTGTTCGATTTAAAATACAGTAATTGTTTATAAACCTGTAATTCTGGGTTTCTGGCATTTCACCATTAGAAGGCATAAAACGTTACATATGCATTTAATTTTGTTTTTTTTTCCCACCCTAAAGGTGCAACGGTTTACTCCTTTACCACAACAGCAATCTGATTTCAATCCCATTTTCTTCCATGATCTTCAAAGCTCTGCGGTAAGAGAAGCTTGAAAAAAAATTACTTGGATTTATAGTTGAGTATCTATATGTACTGAAAATATTTAAAGCACTCAATAATTGTTACATAATATTATACTGAGAAAAAAACAGAACTATTTAATCGATAAGGAAGGAAACTTGTCATTTTTTCTCTTGCAGATACCTGTACCAAACTATACCGTTCCTGAACATCCTACAGACGCTCCTCCACAATACACTGAATGAAAATGATAAATTAAAAAGTGGACTGTGTTCCTTTATGAAAAAAGAGGGAATGCATTGCAAATGATAATAAAGTAATGATAAAAGTATTATTGTAAAAACAGAATATTGGTTTATAATAAGAATAAGGGTTGTGTTGCTGCAGTTTGTTTCACTTGACACATTTGTTTCCCCGCTGTCCATTATCTCTAATGTCTTTTCTGTTTTAAAAAAAGAACATCACAGCTAAGAAATCACTTGATCAGATAAAAAAATAAGTTTTTAGTCACTTTTTGTATTTACCGTATTTATTCAAAAATTGAAGAAATTTCATGATTTTTTTACTTACGTCAAGAATGATCTGTTTGTAGTAAACTGTGAGAATAAAGTACACTGAAAGAACGCCTTCTTGTGTTTGTGATGATGATGTTTGAGGTAATTTCCCATGACTGGGTCGACGCTGAAGAATCAGCTTCAGCGTAACCTGTGTGATATGTTGATTGTTGAATGAGATTTAGACGGGAAAAATTGGCTATGATTTTAACAGTAAAAAAAACGGTGAAAATGCTACGGGGGAAAAAAAAAGGTAAACGGTTAACGGTAAATTCCTGTTAAACTGACATTCCCAGAATTCCCTGTATTGCATTTCAAATTTTATTTCAAATTCTAAAATTGAAACTAGAAACTAAATCCAAACTAGAACAATGAGAGTGCATGATTGAAAACAGACATAAACACACACAAACAGTTAAGTGGAGAGCTGGGGCCTGTTTCAGAAAGGAGGTTCTTTTCCGGGAACTTCCACTGCGTCCGGAGACGCTATGGGGAACGCCTTCATGCGTGATGGCTCTGAATCTGCTGTACCAACGTCCAATGGATGGGCGCGACGTCATGGGCGGTGATGTCAGACCGGGAGACAGAGTGATTGCGATCCTCTCTTTTGATCTCCTCTTTCTGCTTGAGAGAAAAAAGGACACTATTTTCTCCCTTCACTGCGTGTATGAAAATAGTTTAAAAAGATCGAGTGATTGTGTAACATAAACAATCCTCTCTTTGATCTACTCCTCCACAACTTTTGTTTAAAAATAAACAATGAGTAAGGCAAACAAAGGAAAAGGCTGGCAGGGCTTTAGAAAGTGTGCTCCTCCGTGTAAAAGGTTTATTCCAACCAGAGACACACACACACTCTGTGTAGCCTGCCTCGGATCGGAGCATGCATCAGACGCGCTGGCTGGGCCTGATAAAATCTGCCCCCAGTGCGAGCTGATGCCGCTGCGGCTGCTCCAATCCCGCGAAGCCCTTTTTAAGGAGGGGGTTTTCATGGGTGAACCTTGCGGCTCAGGTCCCGCTGCCGTTGAGGCAGAGCGGCGACTGAGATCATGGGGCTCACAGTGTGATCTGGCTGAAGCCATGGAGACAGATCGTCCCCTATCTCCAGCTCAAGCCAGGTCACACGCCTGCTCCGAGAGTCAAGTTCGCGTTGAGACACGTGCTAGATGAACGCTTTCTCCGTGCTTGGCCACCACCTCCACACCAGAGCCTGCCATTGTGCCCTGATTTACACACCGAGTCCATACTCAGCTCGTGTTTATGTCCCTGAAAGTGACTACATCGGAAACATCTTGGGTTTAGACAAACACGGTTACAGGGCGATGCCCCGGGTGGAACAGACGCTTGCGAGCTATCTGTCCCCCACTGCGGCGTCGTCCCTAAAGGTTCCGGCCTTGCCTACGAAGCCACTCAACATCTATGCTCGTAGGCAAGGGGTACTCGGCAGCCACCAAAGAAACAGCTCGCGCCGTGGGCAGGTCCATGGCTGCGATGGTGGCCGTAGAAAGACACCTCTGGCTGACCCTGTCGGACATTAAAGACCACGACAGGCTCTGTCTCCTGGACACCCCGCTTTCCCCTCCTGGCCTGTTTGGCGACACTTTCAGGAGGAGCGGAAACAAGCGGCGATATTCCAGCGGTTCCTCCCTCGCCACTCTCTAGATCACGGGGCTGCTGGGTGTGAGCAGCCCCACACGAGTACCAGCTCCTCTTACCGAGAGGCTCAAAAACAGAGCGTTGCTTCACGCGCTCCTCCGAGGGGGAGCCGGGGCTCGAAGCGACGCTCTGCTGCTGGGTCCTCTAAGCCCATGGCAGACCTCAGAAACATCATTCAGGCTAAGAAAAAATCCTTGCATCCTGGGGCCTAGGACCGGGGGCAGATCCCTCTGGGTCAGAGAGCCGACCACCAGGCGCTCAGCCCATTGCCCTCGACACAGCACTCAGCCCAGCCAAAAGATCACTGTAGGGCTGAGCTGCGTGTCCCCCCTGAGGAGGTCCATAAGACGGTTAAATCGAGCTCTTCCTGGCGTCGAGTCATCAGTAGGCATCGACCTCTCATCGTCGATAAACCCAGAAGCCAGCCTCGAGCGGTTGGTTCCCTTAGTAGAGAATTTAGAAGCATGGAAAGCTCTTCCGAATGTCTCACAGTGGGTTCTGTGAGTAGTAGAGAAAGGTTATCGAATTCAGTTTCTTCTCCGCCGCCATTCTCCGGCGTCGTGTTCACCAAGGTGAGCCCCGAGCAAGATCTGGTTATGGAAGTATATAATGCACAACGTGCTGGCTCGTACTAGCTTTCTGCTGTTCAGAACGCACTCTCTGTGCCATCGTGCAAACTGTTTGTCTGTGTGTGTGAAAGAGTGAAAAAAGATCCTATTCCCCCAGCCCTTGACTGTGTGCATGAGAATAGTTTAAAAATAGACAGTGATTGCGATCCTCTCTTTTGATCTCCTCTTTCTGCTTGAGAGAAAAAAGGACACTATTTTCTCCCTTCACTGCGTGTATGAAAATAGTTTAAAAGATCGAGTGGTCAGTAGGCATCAAGCTCTCATCGTCGATAAAACCAGAAGCCAGCCTCGAGCGGTTGGTTCTCTTAGTAGAGAATTTAGAAGCATGGAAACCTCTTCCGAATGTCTCACAGTGGGTTCTGCGAGTAGTAGAGAAAGGTTATCGAATTCAGTTTCGATCTCCTCTGCTGCCATTCGTCGGCGTCTTGCTCAACGAGGTGAGCCCCGATCTGGTTATGGAACAAGAAGTACAGGCCCTTGTGAGGAAAGGCGCCATAGAACCGATTCCCTTTCGAGAAAGAAAATCAGGGTTTTACAGTCGGTACTTCATAGTTCCGAAGAAGGATGGGGGGCTGAGGCCCATTTTAGATCTCAGACAACTGAACCGCTCAGTCAGTCAGCTGAAGTTCAAGATGCTTACACTGAAACAAGTGGTGTCACAGATCAGGTCCAGGGACTGGTTTGTGAGGATAGATCTAAAAGATGCATACTTCCATGTGTTGATTGATCCTTTTCACAGGAGATTCCTGAGGTTTGCTTTCAGGGGTCAAGACTACCAATATTGGGTTCTTCCCTTAGGCCTAGCTCTTTCGCCCCGAACATTCACGAAAGTGATAGATGCGGCCTTAGCTCCGCTGCGGCTACAGGGTATTTGCATTCTAAAATATCTGGACGACTGGCTGATATTAGCTCAGTCGCAGAACGAAGTGATCAAGCATCGAGATGCGTTCCTCGCTCACATCGAATGTTTGGGACTGAGACTGAACGCCAAGAAAAGTGTGCTCCTTACGGTTCTGAAGACCACTTATTTAGGCGTTATATGGGATTTGACCACGATGCAGGCACGAATGTCCCCTGCTCGAGTAGTTTTGATCCTCAAATCAGTCAAGAGAATGAAAGATGGCCGATTAATCACTGTCAAGCAGTTACAAATACTGCTGGGCCTTATGGCAGCAGCAACCTGTGTGATTCCCCCTGGAGTGTGATTCTGCCTGGAGATGCTGGCCGTGTTCCTAGCTTTGAAACACTATCTCCCAGACCTGATGAACCATCATGTGTTAGTTCGCACCGACAACACAGCGGTGGTCTCATACGTCAACCACCAAGGAGGTCTGCGGTCAAGGCCACTTTTACATTCCTGGTCGGTTGAATGTGGAAGCTGACATCCTGTCGAGACAGGGGCCGAGGCCCGGGGAATGGATGCTTCTCCCAGTAGTGGTAAAGCAGATATGGAAGAGATTTTACAGAGCTCTGCTGGGGTTGGATGCGATGATACAGACTTGGCCGAGGCTACGTCTGTATGCCTTCCCCCCAATCGCTCTGCTTCCGGGAGTTCTAGCGAGAGTGCGCCTAGACGGAGTCCCTCCTTGGGAAATCCCAGTCAGGAAAGATCTCCTGTCACAGGCAGGGGGCACAAAAAGCTTTCTGTATCGGATGCAGAGTAAGAAAGGCCACTGTATGCACTGTATGTATTTAAAAAAAAAAAAAAAAAAAACATGACATGCTCAAACCTTACCTGATTGAATTATTATTATTATTATTTTTACATTTCATTTTCAGCTGCTGCCATGTTCTTTTAATACCTGCAGGATTGCACCAACATGACAATTACAATTAGATTCGATAACATAGTTTTAAGTTTTACCTTTCATATAACTGCAAAAAATAATATTAGCTTAAAAAGTATTAATATTAGCTTCAAATCATCTCACTGACCTTCAACAGGGACATGTACTGTAACTAGATTGTAAAAAAATCAATAAACGTCACACATTACATTGCTTATTTTTTATTATACTTAAATATGTGCTCATATTTGCTGTAACTTTGCATGAGCACATCAAGTTCAGCTGGAGAAAAAAATGCCAACCTCTTTTTTTTTATGTTGCCATGGTGACTCGTAATATCTGCGCTCCATTGAATGGCAAAGCGCAAACACAGCTAAGCTCATCACTGGTGTGCAAGCCATGCTCAAAACGCACCTCTAAGGGGTCCCTGGACCTAAAATGTTTGAGAACCCCTGTTCAGGTTCCCATTTCCATGCCTTCATGCTTTTGACCCTAGACAGTTTCATTGTTAGCTGCCTTCCCTGACCATTGCCTGTTTTGTGAATTACTATTTTACCTTGGATGTTACTGTTTTGCTCTTATTTTGACCCTGCCTGTTAAAGCATGTGCGTGGATCCCCACTTCATTGTCATGCCTCTGCCTCATCCCAGATTTTACTGTAGAATATATGTTTGATCATGCTCATTTCCCAAAATGGCTTAAGAAAGTCAACAGTCTGTAGTCCATTTGTGATGATCACAAATGGTGATCAACTGTATGAGAATGAGTGTGGAATACTCAGAACTATGTCAGGCAAAGAGGTGTCAGAACTTAATTAACATACACTGTAAAAAAAAATCTGTAAAATTTACGGTAATAACTGGCAGCTGCGGTTGCCGGAATGTGACCATAAAAAATACAACATAACAACATTTTAGGTTTTAAGTTAAATTTACAGTTAAATACCGTTACAGTTAAACTGTTACAATGTTAATTTAACAAGCTATTAAAGTACTGAAATCTGTTTTGTAGCTTTGAAATACAATGATAACTAACTTGGTGATGAGAAAGTCACACGATGAACTAAAGCATTTATTTACATTTACATTTATTCATTTAGCAGACGCTTTTATCCAAAGCGACTTACATGTGGGGAAAACAGCAGC
>JAUYWG010000012.1:4182445-4194526 GCA_034779775.1 Enteromius afrohamiltoni
CAGGAAACACTACACACTCTTACATTCTCAAATAAACACCATTCAGTATGTTTTTTAAGTCTTTTGAATTACGGGGAAACACTGAAAATGTCCTCATAAACACCTTCATATTGTAATATCTATGTCAAACCATGTCGTTATACAAATTTGTGTCCTCATAAAAATGCACAGAGAACACACACAAAGCACACACAGGAAAATGAATCAGTGGCTGCTATCAAATTTATAGTTATTTAATTGAATCTATCTAAATGATCAGAACACAGGGAAACTAAACAAGTCACATTTTCCAGTGTAATCACACAGTGTATTTGTGTGTGTGTCTTTCTTACCGCTAATGTGTGTGTGCGTGCATCTGTGCGCTGTGATTGGCAGGTGAGCACCTGCGTCTGTGTCCTCGAGACTACACCTGCTGCTCCAGTCTGATGGAGGACACACTTGCGCACCAGAGCGAGGCTGACTTCCTCTCTGCGATTCAGGACACCAGCCAATTCCTGCTCACCACCTTCACTCACAGACACCGCAAGTTTGATGGTGAGGACCTGATTGAGAGCATGAGTGACTGACTGCACTGTAAACATTTTAACACTCATGAAAGCACCTCCCTCCAGACCCCATCACTTCTGTCCACAGTCCTGAGCAACAAGAGAGACTCACTGTACTCTCACTCACACAAAGAAGAAAGGTCCCCACACGTGCTGTACTGTTAAAGCAGCACGGTTAACATCAGCACACTGCTTTAGGCCGTGTCACTGGAGCGGTTGCTCTCTTCCTGGCCCTGAAAAACATACATAATATTCATGGCATTGTAAGCTCACAATGCACACACACACACACATATATATAAATAGACAAACATCTGAATATCAAACATAAGCACACGAATGTCACATTTCTTTCTGTTACTTTATTTGAAATATGTGAATTTATTTCAATATTTTGTATTAGATATTTATTAAAATAATCCATCGTGTTCTTGCACTGATGATCAGATGCACCACTGTGTCCATCTCATTATTTGGATTGATATTTTCATTTGCAGTTTTTCTTGATTGCTAACACACAGTTCATGAAACAAATCAATATTTTCTCACAAAAGCATATTATCTTCAGTCAAAATCAGATGATTCACAAACAAATACAGACTATTTCACTACACAGAGAACACTAGTGAGATCACTTCAAAGCATGAAAACCTCCTTTTGGGAAACACAGATCACTTTGCTAGACGATGTTTGTAACAGTATATAATTATATTGTGTGCTTGTGTTTTCTGAATGAGAACATGGTTAAAGCTCAGCTGAATGATGACGTTGTTGTGTAGAGCTTTGTAGTAAACACTGAGCAAATTGGAACGTGTAAAAAAAAAAAAAAGGTGACATGAATCATTTGAAAAACTGAGCCGAATGAATCAGTTTAGCAAACTGTAAATAAGATGTGATAGAACATTTGCTGTTTTATATTTTGTAGCACTGAAGAAGATTTTCAGAAAAAGTGAATGTATCGCTCTCACCTCTTCTCTGCTAGATTTGTTATGGATATTTTTTTAATTGATGTGTAAAAAATCTCTGTTAATCTTAAATCAGTATTTCCAGATGTTTTACATTCACTTGTAGAGGTCAAAGAGACCAGAAGTTTTTTTCAACGTCTTTTTCTCTGGTTTCTGTCTCTGTGGTGTTAGAGTTTTTTCGGGAGCTGATGGATGCGGCAGAGAAGTCGATGAATCAGATGTTCACACAGACGTATGGTCATCTGTACACACAGAACGCCCACATCTTCCAGCAGCTGTTCACTGACCTGAGGCGCTACTACACTGGTCAGTGTGTGTGTGTGTGTGTGTGTGTGTGTGTGAGAGAGAGAATGTGTGTGTGAGAGAGAGAGATTGTGTGTGTGTGTGTGTGTGTGTGAGAGAGAGAGATTGTGTGTGTGTGAGAGAGAGTGAGTGAGGGTGTGAGTGTGAGAGAGAGAGAATGTGTGTGTGTGTGTGTGTGTGTGTGTGTGTGAGAGAGAGATTGTGTGTGTGTGTGTGTGTGTGTGTGTGAGAGAGAGAGAGATTGTGTGTGTGTGTGTGTGTGTGTGTGTGTGTGTGTGTGTGTGAGAGAGAGAATGTGTGAGTGTGAGAGAGAGTGAGTGAGGGTGTGAGTGTGAGAGAGAGAGACTGTGTGTGTGTGTGTGTGTGTGTGAGAGAGAGAGAGAGAGATTGTGTGTGTGTGTGAGAGAGACAGAGAGAGAATGTGTGAGTGTGAGAGAGAGAGTGAGTGAGGGTGTGAGTGTGAGAGAGAGTGTGTGTGTGTGTGAGAGAGAGAGAGAGAATGTGAGTGAGAGAGAGTGAGTGAGGGTGTGTGTGTGTGTGAGATAGAGAATGTGTGTGAGTGTGAGAGAGAGATTGTGTGTGTGTGTGAGAGAGAGAGAGAGAGAATGTGTGAGTGTGAGAGAGTGAGTGAGGGTGTGTGTGTGTGTGTGTGTGTGTGTGAGAGAGAGAGAATGTGCAGGTTTATGTGGTTTATGAGGACACACATTTGTATAATGACATGAGTATGACATAGATATTACAATATGAAGGTGTTTATGAGGATATTTTCAGTGTCCCCGTAATTCAAAAGACTTAAAAACGTACTGAATGGTGTTTTTTTGAAAATCTAAAAATGCACACAGTTTCCTGTAAGGGGTAGGTTTAGGTGTAGGGTCAGTGTAGGGCAATAACACATACAGTCTGTACAGTATAAAAACCATTATGCCTATGGAGAGTCCCCATAAATGACAAAAACCAACGTGTGTGTGTGTGTGTGCAGGGGGCAGAGTGAGCCTGGCAGACGTGCTATCTGATTTCTGGGCAGGACTAGTGGAGCGTGTGTTCGCTCTGGTTAACCCTCAGTATCAGTTCAGTGAGGAGTATCTGGAGTGTGTGAGTAAACACGCTGAAGTGCTGCGGCCATTTGGAGACATCCCTCATAAACTGCACATTCAGGTAACTCACTTATACACATGTGAGTGTTTATCATTTTATGACCAAGACAAAAAACAAATGTGTAAAAACACAAAGATTACGAGATCTTTTTTTTTATATATAACCCTAACCATAAATCTGAAGTTCACTCGGCTCAAGACAGTTCTGCACACTTCCATAGCAAGCTCCCAACTAACTTAGAAAACAGAAACACTAGTAATAGTAATAGTCATACTGACATCATTTCTACAGCTTTTATTAGGTTAACAACACAGACAACTCTAGCAACTTCTAAACGCGATGTTCTTTTTCTTTTCTTATCTTTAAGACTACATTTTATTCATTTTATTTGCTGGTCAGCTGTTGATTTTCTTGCAGTTCATTTGACATCATATTCCTGAACAACCCCTGCAAATACACTACTAAAACAGAAGCAGTCTCTTTCTCTTCAAGGTTGAGCAGCAGCACTTCACTGAAACACAACAATTCTGTCCCACAGAGCATATGATTCACGGTCAGAGATCAACTTATATGTGACCCTGAACCACAAAACCAGTCTTAAGTCGCTGGGGTTTATTTGTAGCAATATCCAAAAATACATTGCATGGGTCAAAATGATAGATTTTTTTTATGCCAAAAATCATTAGGAAATTAAGTAAAGATCATGTTCCATGAAGATTTGTTGTAAAATTCCTACTGTAAACATATCAAAATGTCTTTTTTGATCAGTAAAATGCTTTGATAAGATATTCATTTGGACAACTTTAAAGGTGATTTGCTCATTATTTAGATTTTTTGCACCGTCCGATTCCAGATTTTCAAATAGATGGAGGTCAATACATCTTAGTTTATGACTGGTTTTGTGGTCCAGGGTCACATATCAGTTAATACTGCAACACACCCTGAAAAGAATCAGAAACAATTAACACAAGAGTTAATGTAGCACTTCACATGTCTCATACAGCCGTCATAAGAAGCACATAATATAAAATATAACATTTCATTATATAATGATTCAGATGTATTATTTTAAAACAAATCTCATTTCATTACATTTTGAAGTGAGGTTAGTTTTAACATAGGCAGCAATGTTAATATTTAGCTTTAGTCGATTAAAAAACTTTATTCTCATAGAATTAAGAAGTTATTAAAACTTTATGCTTATAGTTAGCATCCTTCATTTGAACAATTCACATTACATTAGCTTATTGTCTCATCATCCATCAATACTGCGGTCATCATCCTCGTGTGTGTTGTGGTCGGCAGGTGTCACGAGCATTGACTGCAGCACGGGCATTGGTTCAGAGTTTGGCCACAGGAAGAGACATAGTGAACAAGGCAACACAGGTGCGTACTCATTGTGCTGAGCATTAATAATAAATCCAATAAAAATAAATGCAATGATTTCAAAAACCTGAGCAGTGCTGCACCTGCATCTCAAGAACACAACACATGAGTGATCGGTTAGGTGTGACTGAAGCGGAGAACTGGTTTAACAGTGGATCAGACCTGTGTGATGTTCAGACCAGGGGTGTTCAGGTGAAAGCAGATTTAGAAACTGGTCTCTCTTATGCGAACCGGGGAAAAAAATCGCTTAATACTGTAAAGACCCTGATATACTTAAAACGAAATCGAACAACACACTTTGAAACACCTTTGAGCTACCACTGGTCCGAGGTGGTTAAGCAACACGGAGAAACATCAGATGCACATTTTCCACAGCCACGAAAAGAAGGAAAGGAAAGGTAATATTACACCATACTGTTGCTGCTGCTGTTCTTCTTCTTTAAAAGTTAATGTAAAAGGTACACAATAAATAAACCTTTGTTTAGCAAACTTATAAACTATGCGCGAGCGTCGTGTCATGTTTACATCAATCTACTTCAGCAGCACGAATGTTCAGAAACACTAATCTGTCACTTAACTTCTTTTTACCCTCAAATGAATGATATTAAAGCTGCTTTTACGCAATCTGTACTGGAAAAAGCGCTGTCTAAACAATGGTGACTTGACCTGGCTTAAAATCAACCATTTGTCCTACACTACATTATAGTTTTGGATATATAATATTCACACAGTTATTCAAAACCTCAGAGGTCCTGTGTGCATTTCTACTAAAAAGTAAAACAATTTCAGGGTAAGCACGAAAGAAAGAAAAAACTTGTTTTGGGTTAGCATGCTGTAAGCATTTGTGTTTGTTTAATACAGTATTACACAATAAGAAAGAACAGAAACACATTAACATGTAGTTAAGGTTAGAGTTAGGCTTCTAGATAGTGTTCAGTGAAGCACATGTGAGGAGTTAGTGATGAAATAGTGTGGCTTTTCCATTAATTGTGTTTGAAAATGGGAATCAAGATATTTCCTGTTAGATTACTGTGTTACATACAGTAGGTCATTGTGTGTTGAGTTTTGCAAAAAGTGATGTATTAAATTAAAATCTGAGTCAAAGGCTTAGAACTAGTCTCCCATTTGCTTTGTGTGTAATAATTATGACATCCAACACAATTTTTTATGCCTTGGGCGAATTATTTAATTCTAAAGAAACACATTCTTACATGATGTCCTGCATGAAAGGGGCATTGTTAACCATTACAATATCATCAAGAAAGAGGAAAAATACATTTTCAAAATTTAACACGAAACAAAACAATTTTTTTTCCCAGTTTGCAACATGGCCATGAACAGAGGATGTGGGTCGATTATAATTGAAGGGCTATACACATGTAAGAAGCAGCAAGTGGAAGCATGTGCTTCTGCTGTTTGAGCTTCAGAAAGTGTGTGCAAGCAGTTGGGAAAAAGTCACAATCGTTTCTAAAGCACTTTATATATTACACAGAAAATAATTATTATTCATGATATTATCATTATTTAGATCAATGCAGTTTATTATTTTGATAACTGATTCTAATTCCCGTGAATCTACGTGAAGCTGCTTTGAAACATCATGCTTTGTATCATATAAAATGTTACAGACATTAATTAAAATTACCTGACATGCAGTGCAATAATAAAGAATAATATGTTCATCCCATCCTAACAGAGAAATGATTTTGGCTATGATTATGATGTATGTTCTTTTGGACAAGTATTGTGCTGTGGGTGAGTTTGATTATGAAGCTGTTCGTCTGTGTGTGTGTGTCTAGATGAAGGTGGGATCCGAGTGTGTTCGGGCATTAATGCGGCAGTGGTTCTGTCCACTGTGTCGAGGACTTCCTTCCCTCAAGCCCTGTCATTCCCTGTGCCTGAATGTCATGAAGGGCTGTCTGGCCAATCAGGCCGACTTAGACTCTGAATGGAACAATTTCATCGGTGAGAAAGAAACCACAGGGTTTACCCAGAAACTATTTATATAGAATTTTCTTGCCTGATTTACATCATGTACATCAACGAATGTGTAATAATCTCTAATAATTTTCATCCATCTATCAAAAGTCTGTGAAATCAGCACTTCAAGCTTCAAAAACATATATAGACATGTTTAAATAGTCGATATGAATCAAGAAATACTATTGCTTTATAAGGTAAACAGTCTCAGAATGGTGCGAAGGGAAGTAAATGATGAAATAATTCCTTAAAGTGTGAATGAGAATTGAATCTGATCACCTTGCAGATGCTCTGATGGTGGTGGTGGAGAAACTCGGTGGGCCGTTTCATTTTGAGTTGGCCGCAGACTCCATCGCAGTGAAGGTGTCTGAAGGCATCATGCACATGCAGGAGAACAGTATTACCATCTCTGCCAAGGTAAAACATACATTTACGTTTAAAACATACAAGTATTTATATGTTGCATGTGAGTCTCATCTCACTTCACAGACTTTACAGAAAGAACATCAGAAAGATGGAGCGCAATCAATGTTAAAACCAAAAACATAAACTGCAGAAATATTTATGTCCGATAGTGGGAATTTCTACATGTATTACCAGTAATCATATTGCAAAAGTTTTCTAGACTTTTTTCAAATAAATCCTCAATGACAAAATCATTCCAAAAAAATCTAGGTGTATCAACTTTTTGAAATTAAACTAATTTAATGAATTACATGCAGTAATAAATAACATGTGAACACTGCAAAGTATTTTGCCGCAAAATGACAGGCAAGTAATTAATAATAGATATAAAAAAATTTGAAATTTAAATGCTTCGGTCGTCTGCATTATCGTTATCATCATCATACCACTATCGCGAGGATATCGCCAAATTCTCGCCATGAGATCCTGTCACACCCCTAGGCATTACTATAATTTATTATTATTAGTGTTTTATTTTTCAGTCCATCTCGATGGATTAGCGCTTAAATACTGTGCGTAATGTCCGTCAGCTGGCGCGAATCAGCCGAGGTGCTTGGGAAACAGAGTCCGGGCGGAAACACTAGTACTCGGGAGAGGGTTCCCGCTGCTCTTATCCGGAGAGCGCCACGGAGGTGCGGCTTGTGACAGTAACTATGACTATTTGTGAGAAGTAACTATAACTAAATGAAATAACGTGCCCAACACTGGCTGCCAGTAATAACTGTAGCAGAATTAAAATTGCCATCAACTAATCTGTTCATCCAGCGCAACCTCTTCATAATTTGAATATGTAATTTGACTGGCATGATGCAAAAACTACTAAAGATTCTTAGAACACTAACATGTTGTATAGGTATCAACATGTAATGTACACACTCGATTAGATCATCAGAAAACACATTCATAGAGACCAAACACGCTATAGCAGGGGTGGAGATCTCTGGTCTTGGAGAGCCCTGTTAAGCTCTAACCCATCCTAACACTTCAGACCTTGATAGGTTTGTTCAGGGTTTAGACAGAGGAATCAATTTTCATGGTTATTATTTCCTATGGTTTAAAGATGTCAACATGTTATTAGTTGGTAAAGTTGATCTGGTCTGGCTGAGGTGTCCCCATCATCCTGGCACCCAGTATGTTTATTGGGTGAGGGGTCTGTGATTATTTGTTAATCTAACATGTAGTTGATTTGTTAAATCTAATGACGAAAAATGTGCCTGATTGGCCCAAACGCTACAATGCATTGAGCACTTGTGCTGGTTTCAGGTCTTTCAGGGCTGTGGGATCCCTCGGCCAACTCCAGGCAGAAACAAACGCTCACCCAGAGAGAGAGACGGCAAGAGAGCCTTCAGGACCTACAGCGCAGAGGAGAAACCCACCACCGCATCGGGAACAAACCTGGACCGACTGGTGAGATGCATCTCAAACCAAAACTGACTGGGATGAAAGTTTTAGATAATAATGATGATGTACTAAAAGAGCAAATGTTTCGAGGCAAAGCTTCATCTAGGAGCATAAGTTTGAAACATGTTTCTTTCCACATTGCCCTTCACATTCTGAATTTGAATTCACTAGTGTTCGGAGCATTCATTTAATGTATATTTACATGTGCTCATAAAAAAATGATTTGAAAGGTATGATGTTCATTCATTATAATCACAACAGTTGGCCATTTTCATCTAATGGCCAACTGAATCACAGAGATTGATTTGATGAATATTTTTATGATGTATAATGTCAGTGGCATGTCCGGTGCTGTGTTGATATTGATAACTGATGGATGGCTGTGATCAGGTGGAGGAGCTCCAGGAGCGTCTGCGGCCCATGAGGGGCTTCTGGGTAGCACTGCCTCGCACCATCTGTAATGATGAACACAAGGCGGCTGATGTGACCGATGAGGACCGCTGCTGGAATGGACAGACCCGCGGCAGGTGTGTGTTCAGACGCTCCTGGTGAAGCATGTGCAGAGACTCGGCTTCACACCTGTCTGTGTTTTTCAGATACCTGCCCTCCGTTACCGCTGATGGTTTGGTGAATCAGATCAATAATCCAGAGATGGAGGTGGACGTCGCCCAGCCAGACATCAAAACACGACAGATAATCATGGAGCTGCGAGTGGCTGTAAACAGACTGAGACATGCTCAGAACGGACGAGATGCTGATCTCATCGAAGGTAAGTAAGATAGCTGAAGTGTGCCCATGCAGTTCAGACACTTGCTCATAAGTAATGCTTTAAATGCAGTAAATGAGTGTAGTTTTCCAGCATATTTATCTTAGCTGTTCATGACAACACAAATAAAATTTTGCAAATAAAACGGTACAAAAACTTTATGAACATTAGATATAAACATACAAACAATATAAAAAAAAATTATACGTCATGACCCATTTAAAATCAGCCAGAGCTTATTATTTATTTAAATATTTACATAAATAGAGTGTTAGTGTTTGTTCTGGCAGGTCACGCGATTCAAGCGAGCATCAGCTGACCACATGTACATATAGGAATACACACCTATCACCGCATTCCTATACAAGCACTTTTCAGTATTAATAAATGACCTTTCTGTTCTCTTAACCCTAAGGGGTTATTAATCTTAATCTTTTCCTGTTCATGGATGGACAGGGAGTTTTTTTTTTTCAGACAGAGCAGAACCATACCGCCAAACTAAACTTAATGCTAAGTATCTTTCATTTTGTCAATAGTGGTCCTAAAAGAACTTACAATTTTATATTTTTAATGTGCAAGGTAGTTTGAGGGGTCTGTGTACTGAGCCACCATACTTCAACAAGTGCTGGAGTTGCTGTTTTGCTTGCAAAAAGTTCTTATGACTATTAAGAAATTGTAAAAAGTCGACTTTTAAAAGTGAAAGCTGTTTTTGAGAGTAATGTCTTTGTTTTTATTTGTGTGTACGCTCCAACTGCTGCAGTTGAAAGAATGTTTTTTTAGATTCACTCTGTCCCACTTTGCAAAATTGTTTATCTGAGGAATGTTTAGTTTTGGGTGGGGATTTTAATTGCACTGAGTGTATGCTCGATAGAAATCACATTGAACCTCATTTGCCTTCTCAAAAACGACTTATTCATATTAGTAAAAAGTATGAACTGGTTGATATTTGGAGACAGTTAAATGGAATTGAGAGACAATATACATGGGTTCATACAAGGGATAATGTTATATCTTTAGCCAGATTAGATAGGTTCTATGGTTTCAAGCATCAGCTTAATTCTTTTAATAATTGCTTAATTATTCCAGTATGTTTTTCTGATCATGCGATGGTGCAGTGCAATCTTGTGTTCAAGTGTGTTAAACCAAAGAGTGCTTACTGGCATTTTAATGTCTCTCTGTCGAGGGATAATTTTTTCAGGGAATCTTTTACCTTTTTTTGGGGTCTTTTAAGTCTAAACCTGAGTTCCAAACCTTACAACAGTGGTGGGATTTTGTCAAGATTCAAATTAGGCAATTCTTTCAGCAGTATACACTCAGTGTAACTAGAGAGTTACAACAATCCTTAGAGAGCCTGGAAACTGAGATTATTAAATGTAAGCAGTTAGCTGATACAACTGGAGATCTTTAAGTTAAGTGTAAAGAAAAAAGCTCTGTTAGCTGATTATAAAACACAAGGGGCACTGGTCCGGTCCAGATTTCTAAATATAGTCCAGATGGATGTCCCATCCAAATACTTTTTTAGCCTTGAAAAAAAGAATGGGCAGAGGCGTTTAATTCAGGCTTTACGCTCTGATGATGGCCAGGTGTTGCTGGATCCTGCTAGCATTAGAAGGAGAGCAGTTTTCTTTTATCAGAACCTTTATAGAAGTGAGTTCGAGCCAGGGAGTGGTGAAGAGAGGCCTTTTTTTTGCCTCCCTTCCGCAGATGTCTGAAGAGGGTAATACAGTTCTCACAGGTGTTTTGAGCTTGGGGGAGCTGTATAAGGCCCTTCAAGGCATGGAGTCTGGGAGAGCTCCTGGAATCAATGGGCTCCCAGTTGATTTTTATAAATCTTTCTGGACAGAGCTGGGGCTAGACTTGTTTCAGGTCCTGAGTGACAGTTTGATGCCTTTGAGTTGCCGCAGAGCAATAATTACCCTCATACCTAAAAAAGGTGATCTGGCTGATATAAAGAACTGGCGTCCTGTCTTACTTCTTTGCACTGATTATAAATTGCTCTCCAAGATTCTAGCAAACCGGTTGTCTGGATTGTTGGATCAGGTAATACACAGGTAATGCATAATATTTGTTGTCTGCTTATGCGGATGTTGTTATGGTTTTTTTCTAAGGGTGAAAATGATATACAGATTTTACTTGAATTAATCAGTGATGTTATGCCTTTGTCTTCTGCTAGAATAAATTAGAAAAAATGTGAGGCACTGTTGGTCGGTCGGTGGGCTGATGGGCTAACTTGGGGAAGAAAGGGTATAAACTATTTAGGAGTATTTCTGGGGGAGACTGTGATTCAACAGAAGAACTGAGAAAATGAAGGGATGCCTAGAAAATTGGAAATGGCTGTTTCCCAATATGTCTTACAGAAGACGTGTTCTTGTTATAGAACTTGGTTGCGTCTTCCCTATGGCACAGGTTGGCCTGTGTGGATCCTCCCTTTGAACTTTTAACAAAGATTCAAGTTGTTCTTGTGGACTTCTTCTGGGACAAACTACACTGGGTACAGCAGAGTGTTTTGTATCTACCAAAGGAAGGAGGAGGACAAGGATTGGTACACCTACAGAGCAGAACTGCAGCCTTTCGTCTGCAGTTTTTACAGAGACTACTTGATGGTGTATCTGATGTCAGCTAGAAGACAGTTGCTTGTGCCATTTTGCAAAAGGTTGGGACATTTGGTCTGGAAAAGATCTTTTTCTGTTGAATCCTGCAAAAATGGACTTGTCAGTGTTACCATCTTTTTATAAGAATCTTTTTAAAATATGGAGTTTGTTTCGAATTCAGAAGGCCTTGACTAGAGAATTCAGAAGGGAATTCTTATTCTCTGTATTGGCTTTTAGAAGACCCCTTGATACTTGGAGCCCTAATAGCAACTTTACTGGGTGTGGTTCTGCTCTTTTAAAATAAAAAATTGTTAAATTAAGACAGATGCTGGCATTGGCTGGCCCTAATGTAGAGAATGCAGAAATGGTTTCTCAGCATTTAAGTATTAGGTCTGTTTGTTACTTGTCAAAGTTGAAGGCAGCTATTACAGCTGAGGAGGGAAAGATGTTAAAAGAGTATTATTCTGGTGGGAGTTCTCCTAATGAGCAAGATTTGTTCCCTTGTCTAGTCAAGTCAAGTCAAGTCACTTTTATTTATATAGCACTTTTAACAATACAGATTGTAGCAAAGCACTGAACATTAT
>JAUYWG010000012.1:4197410-4221985 GCA_034779775.1 Enteromius afrohamiltoni
GTTGTTTTTAAATAAGTTGTTATTCGAGGAATGCAAGGTGAAAGTATCTTAAAAAATGTTTAAAGAGTAGCCTAAGCAAACAACTTAACTTGTCTTAACTCATTATTGACGATTAATGAATGATGATCAAACTGACAACTTTTTATTTTAACCTAAAGTCCAACAGCCCAAAGAAGAAGCAGCTCCCAGGTATAAAGTACTCTGCTGAAGATGTTGTGTGGGCCAAATTCAACCGCAGACCTTGGTGGCCCTGTCATGTAACCACTGACCCACAGATTGAAGTCCACACCAAAATGAAAGGTGATCTCTTGTTTTCATCACCTTTTGTATGACTATTCATTGTGAATGCCAAATCGCACATGGGTGATGTGATGCTTCTGTAACGGGACACTCTATTGACATAGTTACCTTTTTTTATGTTAAATTAAACGTAACATTTTCTTGCAGATCCCAGTCGTCGGCCATGTCGTCTCTATTTTGTAAGGATGTTTGGGGAGATCGTAGACCAAGCTTGGGTCCCGGCAAAAGCCACTTTTCCTTTTGAAGGAGGTCATCAGTTTGAAAAACTGCCTGTACTTAGAAGAAGAGGAAGACAGAAAGACAAAGATTACAAATACACGGTAAAGCTAATCTAAAGCTAAATGAGTTCTGATGGTAAACTGACATTAAAGCTTTTGATTGGAAGTTCATGACTTTTGTTCATTTTGCAGGTTCCCAAACGTCTAATACCAACATGGAAAGCTAGTGTCCTGGAGGCAGAAGCAGCACTGACAAAACGGTTAAATAGTGAACCTCCATTGACTTTAATTCGAGATGTTCACGTGCCTGTTTCCGAAGACAAGGCACCAAAAATTCCTGCTTGCCCAACCTCTACCGCACAGTCCACATTATCAAGCGCACATTTGTCCAATGGACTAGATGCATCTGTGAAGAACAAAGGAAAACCTGGCACTGGAAGCAAAAAGAAGACAACTAAGAAAAACAGCTCAACTGTAAAGTCTCCCATGAAACTAACTGAAACCTCTTTATCATCTAAACCATTATTAAACACTTTACTGGACAGCTACAAACCTTCCACAGCTGCTGAACCAGAACCCCTAGATAGTCCGTATTCAGATATTGACTCTGTCCCAAGGATTCTGTGTCCCAAACCTTTACAGCAATTGCCACAGGAGGAGGCAGTGAAAGAAATGAGCACTAAACATAAGAAAGTACAGCCAAGTAAAAAGGTGAAAAAAGCCAACATGGATAAGCCGGTGAAGAAGACAGAGGCTGGTTCAAAAGGCACGACCAACAGTAAGCTAAAGAAGTCTACGCCCAAAGAAAAAACACTTAGGGCGACAAACTCCAGACAGAAGGAAAGCAGTTCCCCAGGGTCCTCAGATGGGTCTTTTGCCATGCACTCTTTCTATTTTCCTGCCAGCAGTGGTTTAATCTCAAGAGCACTTGCCGCCAGTGAAGAAACCAAGGAGAAAGATTTAAGTCAGGAGCCAAAATCTTGCTCACCATGTGCAGGCGATGAATACTCAGAGTTTTACAACAAGTGCTCATCCCCCACTGACCATTCTGAGTTGTTAAAACAACAATGGCAGGTAAGAACGGAGGTCAGCGAGGAGTCCACGGATGCCTCTATCTCCCACACACCGCCAAACCCGACTCTTATTAAGTTTACAAGAATCCGAAATGAGACAAAAGATATTCAGAATGGACCTCGACATAAAGGTTTCAAGTCAGATATGACTGAATCCTCCCTCAATTTCGTTAAAATAAAAAATGAGAGCATGATCTCAGACACGTCATCTTCGTCCTTCCCGTCTCCCTCGATCTCTCCCATGGATGCTTTCCAGGATATTAAGGAGCTTTCTTTCAGGTCTCTTGTCAAAGAGGAATGCAGCTCAGGAGAAACTTCACTCCGTGCGGATTCAAACTACAAGTTCAGCACTTTCTTAATGCTCCTGAAGGATCTGCACGACAGCCGGGAGAAGGAAGGGAAACCTTTAACCCTTCCTCCCACATCTCCATCCTCTCTCATCAGGGAAGAACCTTCTCTTATCCCACCTGGAGAAGAAACAAAAAATGAGGTGCTTTGTGAAAAGGACTGGAAGCCGATTGTGGATCAGAACATTCGGCAGGGAAAGACATCAACACCAAAACAGAACAAAGCTAAGCCAAAATCTGTGAAAAAGGAGGCGCAAAAACATGATGGCGGGAACAATTTAGTTTCTCCTCTGAAAAAGCAGAACTCATCAGCAGGTTTGGATGCACTTGAAAAGAGTTTGCCTCTGTTAGGGGAACTTTCCAACTCTCACCATGATGCTGTTCCTGTAGTCTGTGGCAAAGGCACACTCTCCAAGGTTGCTCCTAAAAAGCGATGGCAAACATTTGAGTCTGGTATTGGGAAAAGCAGCAAACCAAAGAGCGATCTGGTTGGTTTGAATCAAGATGTAGTGAAGGAGTCCACAGAGCTAAATGGGGGTTTCAAAGACAGTCTTGAAGAAACGGCTCGTAGTGACACCCCTGATAAAAAAGATGCTTCAGGTAACTGAAATATTACATTAAGTCTCAAAAGTTGTTTAATGGTCAAACTTAAAGGACATTTGGTCAGTAATAACTTACCCCTGTGTCCTTTCAAACCCATAAAAGCTTACTTTGTCTTTTGAAGACAATTAAAGATATTTTGGATGAAAACTGGGAGGCTTTTGACTGCCACATAATGAACACTGTCAAGGCCCAGAAAAGTATGAAAGACATCGTCAGAATAGTCCATCTGCCAACAGTGGTTCAACCGTAACATTATGAAGTGGCAAAATATTTTTGTAAGCAAAGATAATAAAAAATAATGACATTATTCAATAATTTGTTTCCTCTGTGTGTCTCCGCACACTATATACACTGTTTTCATTCAAATCAAAGCAAACATACACATTGCTGTTCTCGTTTCTTTATAACATTCAGATTGAACCACTAATAGCAGATGGTCCATTTTGACAAAGGTTTTTGTAATTTTCTGGACCATGACAGTTTTCATTACTTGGCAGTCAATGGGACGGTCACAAGGCTCCCGGTTTTCATAGAAATATCTTAAACTGTGTTCTGAAACTGAATAAAGCTTTTACGAGTTTGGAACGAATATGCTAAATTCAATGCATTTTCAATTATTCTGTTCTCAGAAAATAAAAGGCTCAGAAAACCAAGCAAGAGGCTGATTGAATGCAATGAAGACTATGAACAAATATTTTCCACTAAGAAAAAAGCCAAGAAAACTCATGAGTCATGTAAAACGGTAAGCATCTTTACATTGTTTCTGTTGATCCTTTAGACTTCAACCCACAGAATTTTATTTTATTTTTTTCAATTAAAATGTTCAGTAATTCATCCATATACAAACATTCTGTCCACTCTTCCTCATGTGATTTAAAACATATTTTACTGATATTGTACACAAAAGAATGTTGCATGCTATATTATTTTGCTCTCCTCCATACAACAAAAGGGGAAACTAGAATTATCAAGACTCCAAAATGACACAAAATCTATATAAATTGTAGTTTCTTACGTAATCTCATTCATGCTCGCATTCAATTCAGAATATTCAAATGCATGCAAAAGCCAATGATGTTTTGTGTCTTTGACATTGACTTGTGACAGAGGTACAATGTTTGAATATACACAAATATGATTTGAGAGCATAGGCTATAATCAATGGGTCTAATTTTCCACACAAAAAGGTACTAAAATGATTTCATAATTCAGGTTTGAGTGAGGTATTCATAAACTGTGTTTCTGTATGTGAATAATGTTATTTCATACCTTTCCTAAAGGAATCTTTGATCGCCAACACTAATGCTGAGCAACCAGAACCTGAGCAGATCGCGCCTGATGCTTTTAGCTCTTCACCTGAAAAGCCCTCTGAGCAGGCTACACCAGAGGACCAGAAAGAACCAGCAGATGGTCCTAAATCACCTTCAACACCATTATCGCCATCCTGTGAAGGCCCTTCACTAAACAGAGAGTCATGTGAGAAGAAACCTGGTAAGAATGTATAGTTTAAGGCACTTTACTTTATTTGCAAATGCCAGCTGTAGGTATAAACATTTTATATTGCTATTGCAGCATCCTCTGAAAGAAAGAGACCACGTAGGACTGTGCATAAAATTGTAGACTTAACCGTTGAGGGAGATTCTGTAAAAGTCCCAAAGAAAGAGGTAAGTAGTCTGTATGATTTAAAAAAAAAAAAAGTAATCTTTTGGCGTTTCTTCTGCATTTGCATTTTGCATGTATATTTATTTTTTTACCTCTGTTGAATCAGGAGAGTAAACAAGAAGATAACAGCCCAAATTATTCCGATCTCAAAGATTTGCAGGTAATGTTATGGGGTGTACTTTAGAATTGTTTATAGTATGTATATAATGTGTGTATATTAATTTGAATAAATTAACAACATCAATAATTAGTACAAGTATATGGTAACTTTAAAATAATTTACAAACTAGCTTAAAATAGTTTAATTAGTTTATAGTTCATTCAAAGTTTATAAACTGTAGTCTGTACATTAATACCCTAATATTTTATGTAAAATAGTGAGTTATTCATTCATTTTCGTGATGTATTACATTTAATTGTCATTTAACCATATGTAACATACAGTGTTTATATCCATAGTAAATGATTTGTTAATGGTTTATTAGAAATAAGATTAGTACTTAAAAAATACTAAAATAAAGGCAATAACCTACCATTATTAGATAATAAATGCATTAAGAGTGAGCGTTCCTAAAATGTTTACAAATACATTAAGCATAAGTCTATAATTTATTTTTGTAGTAAATCATTACTTTACATTTCTTAACTATTAATGACTTTATCAACCTTACAGTTGACAATGAAGAATGTCACTTTGTACATTTGTACATAGGCCACAATTTAGAAACAATAAACTACAAATTAATAAGTTTATTTAAAAGTACTGTATACTTTATATTCTTTATACTGTATATTTTTTTACTTTTTTAAAATAAATGTATTTATTAACGCATTTAATCATCATTAAATCTTTTACTGAAAATGTAGGCAATCTGACTAGCAACACTACTGACATATATACATAATTTTTTTATTTAATTTTTAACAGAAACAGGAAAAACCTGAACCGAAGCCATCAAGTCCATGTGCTGCAGAAGGTTTGTTTCCTCATGTTTCTTTTGTTATTATATTCATGCATTTTATTGAGAATATTGTAATTGTTTCACCATTCTATTTTCCAAATATTCACAATGATGTTAATTTGTGTCATCCTCAGCAGCAACACAAAGTGAAGATGAAATAAGAACATCGTCCCCAAACCAGCAGGACACACCCAGTGTCTGCCAGATCCAGCTTGAGGAAGATCAGTGCAGCCCATCAAAGCCTCAGGCCAAGGAGTCGCCCGCAAATAATGGCGAAGACTCCCTGATTTCTGAGGTTATCATTATCATTAGCTACATTTTTCTTCCGTCTAAACTAATATTATGTCATCACTTGCCCTCGTGATTCAAACCTCATGATCTAGCTTTTGCTTGTTTTGATTCATCATGACCAGATGTATCTATTTATAGGTTTGTTTAACTTTTTCTATTTTGCATTTAATTTTTCATTTAGGTTTTTGGTGCAGGACTAAATGATGCTTTTTCAAGCAGGGATTCTTTATCAGGTGACTTATCAGGACTCCCAACCAATAGAAAATCAGGGGAGAAAGGTGGAGGTGCCTCATTGAAGGAGAACGTTTGCCAGGTAAAAATCTTTATTAATAATTTCAATGTAATTTCACCTTCATGCGTAAGTTTGCTTTATGATGTGTATTTTAGGGTTGCACCAAATGCTGGGTAGTTAATAATACTGACGAATAAGTGAGAAGTCTGAATAAATTGTACTTAAAAAGCAAGTAGCATAGAGTGAGAGGCGTGCACTCTTTTTTTATAATGCAACAAACATGTCAGCAGTGTAAAAGCATTTAAAACTGTCTGTGAAAGATGCAGCGGTAGACTGATTTAGTGCTGTGTATTGAGTGTTTTTAAGGAAAGAGGAAGGCGTGGTTGTTGCTGATTACTCTTAATTGATAACTGAAATCATTGCCCTTAAACAAATTGTAAATGAACTGCAGAATGTTATGTTTTCTATTGCACGCAGCACAAGCTTGCAGCGCCGTCTGCTCATTAGCAATCAGTATCCATCAGTTGCGCACTAACATTTCTATGAATTTTACAAAGCATGTGATACGTGTAACAAACATCTTTCTAAATTCTTAAATGAGAATCATTTGTAAATCTGCTGTTGGCAACAAAAAGAAGCACAAAGGTCTTTCTTTGGGTTTCCACAAAAATAAAAGCTAAATGGTAGTTTTTGTTTTAAACACGTTCTTAGCATTTAGGTGTTTTTGGTTTATGTCTTGTAGGTATGTGAGAAAACAGGTGAACTGCTCCTCTGTGAGGGGCAGTGCTGTGGTGCCTTCCATCTGCAGTGCATCGGCCTCACTGAGACCCCTAAAGGCCGGTTTATCTGCCAAGAGTGCAAGACGGGTGAGTAACCAGCCCATAACCAAGATATCAGGCTGCATAATTAACCCAAATTTGGCCATTTTTAAACTGTAAGGATTGGGTAATGGGGGGGTTTGATTGCCTGGATTTACATTTTTCCTTTTGTTTACAAAACTTGTCTGTTTTTTTTTTTTTCTGTAGGTGTACACACATGTTTTGTATGCAAAAATCCTGACAAGGAGGTCAGGAGGTGTATGATCCCTGTGTGTGGGAAGTTTTATCACATGGAATGCATACTGAAGTATTCCCCTACCGTCGCTCAAAACCGTGGCTTCCGCTGCTCCCTCCACGTCTGTCTGGCTTGCTTTATCACCAACCCCGCCAACCCCGGTGTCTCCAAAGGTGACTGTCATTCATTGTTTGTTATTTAAAAAAACATTTTTTTTGTTGTTTTTACGTATTACAAGGGCATGATTTTGTGTCATTGGTTTTACTCTCCCAGGGCGCTTGACCCGCTGCGTCCGCTGCCCTGTGGCCTACCACGCCAATGACTACTGTATGGCTGCCGGCAGCGTCCCATTGGCCAATAACAGCTTCCTGTGCCCCAACCACTTCACTCCACGCAAAGGGTGCAAAAACCATGAACACATCAATGTTAGCTGGTGTTTTGTGTGCTCTGAAGGTATGGGGTCCAGTCCTCAGATCTTGTGGTTAAAATTATTTGTGGTGCTTGCTAAGGTTATTCTCCATAGTTGTTTATTACCATTACATTTGTTTTCTGTCTCTTCCTGTAGGAGGAAGTCTGCTCTGCTGTGAATCTTGCCCTGCTGCCTTTCACCGTGAGTGTCTGAACATTGACATGCCCCAAGGAAGCTGGTTCTGCAACGACTGTCGAGCAGGAAAGAAACCCCACTACAAGGATATTCTGTGGGTCAAAGTGGGCCGCTACAGGTTTGTGTTTACCCTGTAAATTACAGTGCAATATTGATGTTTTCTGATACATTTCTAAAACTTTTGCTCCAGGTGGTGGCCCGCTGAAGTGACTCAACCAAAAAACGTTCCCGAAAACATCTACCGCATGCGACATGAGGTGGGAGAGTTTCCTGTGCACTTCTTTGGCTCCAAAGACTACGTGTGGACATATCAGGCTCGCTGTTTTCCCTACATGGAAGGGGATGCCAACAATAAGGAAAAAATGGGAAAGGGTGCAGATGCTGTCTATAAGAAAGGTAATTTACCACTCTGGCAGCTATCTTAAATGGTTAATTGACACCAACTTTCACACTTAATATCAAAACATATTTGCAATCTAAAATATAACAGCAATTTGGACAAATAAATAAAGTCTTATGACATATTATGATAGTATATAACTATATATAATGACATTTTGAAGCTGTTTGAACAACCTAGACATGTTGGAAATCTGATTATTCTACTGTATCTTGACATTTTATGACATAATGAGTGATTATGACAGTATGATAACAAATGTTTGTTTTATAAATAAGTTTTAAGTTACTGTAGAAAGTAATGTGTATGCTGATACCACTTATTCAAGCCTGCCAGTTTTACTATTGATTAGAGTTTACAGTGTGGATTCTTTTAATATCAAGAGCAAATTGATTCAAAGAATAATTTTAAATATTTCTCAGCTTTAAATGAAGCAGCCGAAAGATTCAGGGAACTTCAGGCAGAGAAGGAGATGAGACAGCTTCAAGAAGACAGAAAGAATGACAAGAAACCTCCGCCATACAAACACATTAAGGTAATGATGTCAAATGCACTTCCATAATTTTTGATTATTTATTTACATATACTTTTATTGTTGTCCTCGGAGCATACTATCAAACTTTTGATAATTCTACATTACTCAAATTCTCCTTTTGCATTCATTGAAAAAATATGTTAATGTCATTAAGGTGAGGGTTGTCCTTCAAGACTTCAGTGTTGTGCTGATCTCCCATTCTTAAAATTGGCCTAATGCTGGCTTCTCAGATAGCGAAGCTGTTATCTCATGAACGCTGATTGATTTTTCACACAGGTGAACAGACCAATAGGGAAAGTGCAAATCATCACGGCAGATCTGTCTGAGATTCCACGCTGCAATTGCAAAGCCGAAGACGAGAACCCGTGTGGTATTGACTCGGAGTGCATCAACCGCATGCTAATGTACGAGTGCCATCCTCAAGTGTGTCCAGCAGCAGAGCGCTGTCAGAACCAAAGCTTCACCAAACGCCAGTACACTGAGGTGGAGATCTTCAGGACGCTGTCACGTGGTTGGGGTTTACGCAGTGTGTATGACATCAAGAAGGTGGGCTGTATTTGCTTGCAGATTTATTAGAGAGATATAATGCACACAGAGCTGGGTAGATATTTTTAGAAATTGTAGTCTGTTACTGTTTCCAAATTTTGATAAATGTAATGTGCTGTCAAACAAAAAAATCACATCCGAAATGAAAGTTTTTGTTTACATAATATATGTATGTGTACTGTGCATATTTATTCTGTATGTATATACATATACAGTATATATTTTACAAATATTAATGTATATACATTTAAATATTTATGTTCTTGTATTTCATATTTAATATAAATATTTTCAATATATTAACATTTTTTTCTTAAATATATACATGCATGTGTTTGTATTTTATATATGCATAATAAATATACACAGTATACACACATATGTTATGTAAACAAAATTTTTTTTTTGGATATGATTACTCATTACATTACACATTTTAGTACACAAGTAATATGAGTTTACTTTTGACCCATCTCATTTTTCACATTGATTTAAGGAGGAATTGAGTTAAGAAAGAAAGCACTAACTGAAAAATTGAACTATTTTATGTTTATCTGCATGTCATGTGAAAAACGTCAGAGAAGCATAAACATGCAGATGGGATTATTCATGATTAAAATGTTTATTTTACAAAATTTAGCTGTGCTTAATATACTAAAATAAAAACATTAGGTGAAAGAGGATCAGGTCAATCAATCAATCACTTTTATTTATATAGTGCTTTTAACAATACAGATTGTAGCAAAGCACTGAACATTATCAAATAGCAGAATAGAGGTATGGTAATGTATAATGACGAGATTAAACAGTTTATTTATCAAATGCAGAGACGGTCTCTGTAATCAAAAATGACGATGATCACTAGAAATCAGGTGTCCCCAGCTAAGCAAGTCAGAGACGACAGCGGCAAGGAACCAAAACCCCATCCATGAGAGAGAGAAAAAAAAAATTGTGAGAAAACAGGAACCAGTTCTCCTCTGGCTGGACACCCAGCACCTAACTTCCAGTTCAATTTTAATCTAGATTTAAACTGACAGAGTGTGCCTGCCTCCCGAACAGTATTAGGTAAATTGTTCCAGGGTTTGGGTGCTTAATAGGAAAAAGATCTGCCACCCGCAGTAGATTTTGATATTCTAGGTATTATCAAATGGCCAGAGTTTTGAGAAGGCAGCAGACGTGGAGGACTATAATGTGATGAGAGCTCGCTCTCTGATAGGCAGCCAGTGCAGTGTTGACAGAACCGGGCTAATATGCTCATACTTAAGGACTCTAGCTGCTGCATTTTGAACCAACTGTAGTCTATTTATCAAGCGTGCAGAACAACCACCTAATAAAGCATTACTATAATCTAACCTCAAGGTCATAAACGCACAAATTAATATTTTTGCTTTTGAGGTTGAGAGCATAGGTTGCAATTTAGATATGTTCTTGAGATGAAAGATGGAGTATAATTACTAGTGTTTCATTTTAGGAATCTTGATTACAAAATTAAATACCCAGCTCTGAACATACAAATTAGCCTTATGTCTCTCTTCCTCATTTAATTTCATTACATTACTCCACCATAGGGAGCTTTTGTGAATGAGTATGTTGGAGAGGTCATTGACGAAGAGGAGTGTCGTGCCAGGATTAAACATGCACAGGAGAACAACATCTGCAACTTCTACATGCTCACACTGGATAAGGTCAGTCGCCTGAGGCCATTCTCAGTCAAGATTATCCTGATAACATGTTCTCAACTTAACTTGGCACTGGGCTGTTGTTCCTATGCATGTGCAGGATCGAATTATAGATGCTGGACCGAAGGGAAACCAATCACGTTTCATGAACCACAGCTGCCAGCCGAACTGTGAGACACAGAAGTGGACAGTAAATGGAGACACTAGAGTCGGGTTGTTTGCGTTGGAGGACATTCCTACAGGTGAGTTTAAACCTAGATAAAATGGTAATAGAGAGGGGGGAGAATGTTTGCTTAATAAGTTTGTTGACTGTTCTCAGGTGTTGAGCTCACTTTTAACTATAACTTGGAGTGTCTTGGTAATGGGAAGACGGTGTGTAAATGTGGAGCACCCAACTGCAGCGGATTCCTTGGTGTCAGACCAAAGGTAAGGCATACTGGGTATATTATACAGTAGTTTATTCTGGGTTACAGTTGGTATACTCAATGTGAGACAACTTTCTCTTCAGAATCAGCCCTCATCTGACGACAAGGTGCGGAAACTAAAAAAGAAGGTTGCTGTGAAGCGTAAGAGCCAGTTGGAGGTCACCAAGGAGCGAGAGGATGAGTGTTTCTTCTGTGGTGATGGTGGTCAGATTGTGTCTTGTAAGAAGCCTGGCTGCCCCAAGGTCTATCATGCTGACTGTCTGAAACTGTCCAAGAGACCCGCAGGTCAGTGACTCATTTTCAAAGAGCATGAGTCACTTTTATATCATTTGAAAGAAAATTGTGTTAAGAAATGTTAAAGAAATCTGTTTAGTAATAGATACATATGTAAAAATCAGTGCAACCATAAAGATGCTTTTTAGCATTTGTGAAGATTTTTCTTGCTTTAGGTCAGCTTAGGATTTCTTTCAAGCTAACTCATGATTGAATCTGCCTTTTATATGCCTTTTTTCAGGCCGCTGGGAGTGTCCATGGCATCAGTGTAATGTGTGCAGAAGGGAGGCAGCATCCTACTGTGAGATGTGCCCCAACTCCTACTGCAAACAGCACCGTGAGGGAATGCTGTTCATATCCAAACTGGATGGCAAGCTGTCCTGCAGCGATCACGACCCATGTGGCCCCGATCCTCTGGAACCGGGTGAAATTCGAGAGTATGTGCCCGGTACACCTATCCTATCCCCTCCACCCAATATGGCAGTGTCGGGCAGGATACCCCTGCCTGCCCTACCACCTGCTGCTCCGCTCTTCATTCCCGCCCCTAATAGACCTGCGTTCCAATCCCAAAGAGACCCATATGCTGACGAGGTGGTGGACAATGTGGTTTTGCCATCCTCTTCTCCTTCTAAGGACATCAAGGAGGAAGATATGAGCGATGAGGGTGAGGTGATGGAAGGGGTGATTGGGGATGAAGGGGAAGATGAAGGCCTTGAGGTTGTGGACGATGATGACGATGATGATGATGATGATGATGATAATGATGATGATGATGAAGAAATGGAATACAGAGAGATGGGATTCGAAGATGAGGAGGAAGAAAAGGAAGAGGAGGACTGGGGAGATGAATATGTGAATGATGATGACTTGAATGAAGACACTGAGGACTTAGGGGAAGTGGAGGGGGATGACCAGGAATCATCATGGGATGAGTTTGTTGAAGGAGAAAAGTGAGCTGTCCTGCATTTTGGCTGACATCTATCTCTTGCACACAAATTCTCTCTCTCATGGGCAGTCAATGGAAAGTCAACCGCTGTTTTTCCGGTCGGTGCCCAGAACTTTTGAGAATGATGGACATGTTGATGTCGGTATCAGCTTGCCTTCTCAACCCAAGTCCTCTTGGAAAAGTCCATAAAGAGGGTTGGACCTGGTGCTGTGGGACTGTGATTTTTTTTTTTTTGTTCAGTCCTTTTGTTGGAATATAATTAGTGTCTGGTGCTCTTTTGTGCTTTTTTAAAAAATTTTTTTTTTTTTACATTTTCCTCCTTGACTTGTTTACATTCTCTGATCTACATAGAAAGATGACCTCATGGGGGATTGAAACGGGGCACCACAAACCATACAGTTGTGTCTTATTAGTTAGTCACTTCACCAGGTGATTACAATGGCATAGCTACATCAGTAGGCCAAAAAAGGCTCCACGGGTCATGGTACTTGAAATGATTTCTTCAAGTCTGTCGTTAGTAACACAAAATGGCCACATGAGAATGAATAATAGGCCTCCTAGTACATTTTGTAAGCTGATTTGAGTACTACTATCAAAAAGGACAAGGAATTATGACATTCCCACCATCATCCTGCTTCATTTCAGTCATGCACTTTTTGTTGCATTTGTGTTTGTCATTTTACTTCAGACAATATGTTGAGACAAAAGAAACTTAGTAGTTTTAAGTTTTTTTGTG
Organism: Enteromius afrohamiltoni; assembly: GCA_034779775.1. Classification (NCBI taxonomy): domain Eukaryota; kingdom Metazoa; phylum Chordata; class Actinopteri; order Cypriniformes; family Cyprinidae; genus Enteromius; species Enteromius afrohamiltoni. The sequence continues at coordinate 4,210,296 of JAUYWG010000012.1, forward strand.
AAGTCTAGAGGAATGATTGTATCACCTTTCATTTTCCATGTTTGTGGCCTTTGAGTCTTGAAAGCTTTTAGGAAAGATAAGTTTTTACTTCTTAGATGAGATGGATGTTATGTAAGGCCTATTACTTTCCCTAGTTACTTAATTCTACCACCATCTGAAAATACTGTTAACAAATCTCCAAATGCCTCATTGCAGTAATCTTTGAGAATGTCAGAGAACCCTTGCCGCCTTCTATGTTGTGTTACAAATCTGCGGGTTAGGTTTTCTTGCTATTTGTATTTGCATGTGTCTACGAGCAGGTTAACTTCAAAAGGTGCCTCTGAATGTTTTGCACTCTTTCAGAGATCTGGAGAACTTTAAAGCGTCTTTTATATCGGTGATTCCAAGCTGTTCATTCAACATACTGTGTTATTCTGCCTGATGAAACGTTATGGCAGTTAATTGTTGGCTGCTTTGTCATTCTATTAAAACTCAAGCAATCATATTTATTTAAGGGATGTAGACAACCCCTTAAAATGCATTTTTAGACAAATGCCCTAACTAATTTTTTATTTCATGACAGATACCATACTGAGGTCTATTTTCATTTCCAGTTGTCATATTTTGGTTTAATTTTGCAACATTATGATTAATAACCCAAATGAAAATTTCCCTCACCATCACTTGACTCAACTTTTTTTTGAAAGCACCTTTGTTTTGAAACATCATTGTGTACCAGGTACAATTCCTGATTGAAAAACTGCCTCATGTAATGAAGTAATGTGCATATTCGGAGAACCTTTTTGGAACATGTTTCCATCCCTGATATTGTACAATATGTTTTCAATGTCTTTAGGCCTTTACACTCATTATTTCTGGTTCTGGGATTTTGCGACCTAATCATGCTTTTTTAAAAAGCTTTTTTTTTTAGCAGCATCATCATCATCATCATCATCATCATCATCATCATCAACAACAACCTTTGTATTTTGCTTAGCTCTGTGTTTCATACTTTTTGTCTCTTTGTATTTATGGTCCTTGTATAATCTTTTTCACTCGTTTTTGTGTTCCTTGTTTCTTGTATGTTTGTTAAATCTGCTGCTGTCTTTCAGCGCTGTGGGCCCTTGACAACTTGATCAAGACAAAATGCAGATAAGAGTTTCATCTAGGGACATTTGGGCAAAAAGTTTGCTGCCATGTTAGAGACCCATGATTTTGTACTGTACCTTGTGCATAATAAATATTATAAGTAAAATTTTACAATAGACAACAGTTTCCTGTTTTGTTTTTTATCAGCTGTCTTTATGAGGTATATGTGGATCAAAGTAGATCTAGTTAACAAAGGCTGAATTTTTTTTTATTTCAAATGCACAATAATTGCTGACAATGTTTATATAGAAAAATGATAAAAGCATTACATATTTTTTTGCAAATGCTGTCTTTCCTATACATTTTCCTAGTTTTTACTTTAATGTTTTTTTAAAACCCACATATATTTTAATACCATAAATAAAACAAAAAAAATAAAACAACCTTTATACAAGTCATAGACCACATGGACCACAAACCAGTCTGAAATATCATGGGTATATTTGATGCAATAGCTAAAATTATCTTTTTATTTTTATGCCAAAAATCATGTTCTATGAAGATATTTTGTAAATTTCCTTTTTGAAAATATTCCAGATTTTGCAATTAGTTATATCTCGGCTAAATAGTTTCCTATCCTATCATGCATCAACGAAAAGCTTATTTATTTAGCTGTCAGATTACAAAGTATGAATTTTCTATAAAATATTTAGCTTAAAATATCTAAAGTCCCTGAGTACATGCATAGTTCCGCAGATATTTGTTCATTGATATTTGTTAATATTAATGGTCTAAGACCAATAAAACAAAAAAGTTCTTTACCCCTCCAGACCGCGGGCGGCAGCAGAGAGTCAAACACGCTCCAGAAGAAGAGTCACCGCATCGCTTCAGGGACGTCTGCTGGTGAAGTGGTGTCAAAACAGGCAAGAACATCATGTATTATTAAATTTACGCGTTTGATATTGCCTTGAAAAATTCGTTAGTGGTCAGCACGAGACTGACATGCTTTAATAGCTTCGTTAGTGTCAAAGTACATGTTGAATTTGCGAGTTTTAGACTCGTTCTTATGACTGGATGTATTCCCGGCTATGCTAACAAGCTAACTGATTGTTTTGATCACACAGTTGCTCATTTCAACGCACAATTGTAGTGATTATTACAGTTTTCTTTAGTTAGACATACATGTCTTTGAAGTGTATTATTTAAACAGTTAAAAGAAATTGAGAATAATAGCTGTTGGCTGTTTCAGCTCACAATTTTGTTGTGTTTGGGTTGCATAGCACTGACCCTGACAGAGGCTTTTATATATTTGTTTTAAACTGGAAAAATTCAAGGAAATTTAGTCATGTTTATTCATTCAGAGTCCTTTATGACCTATTAATTATGCGTTAATAAAGTATTGCATTTTAGAGGGACATTTTATTCCAGTTGATGTTAGCTGGGTACAAAGCATTTCAGTCTTTTTAGGCTGTTTATTTTTATGGCAACAGGCCTGTAAGCCTAAATCCTTGGAATTATGTCTTTTGAGTGCCTGCTTACGTTAAAATTGATGGATATTGTATGTCTAAAACCTAGCATCCATAATATATATATTTTTATTTTTTCATTTTATTTTGACACAGTGTTTGAGTCAGGCTTTTGACTCAGATTTTTGATAAGATCTTATAGCTGTAAATCATTTACTGACCCACTGGCTTGATTTAATCAGCACTCAAAACTAGCCGTGGAGGTCCTCTCAGACCTTTCATATGACATTAACAAATGAATGAGCTCTTCTGAAGTGCTTGCTAAAAATCTAGCCGTTTGTAAAACGTAATTAAACTACGATTCTGCTGTAATTCACCGTGTGTCAAGATTGAGCACACCACAGTATTTGCACACCTTGACAATTTATGTTATAATTATTATTTTTTTATGCTAATACCTGGAATTGGCTGACTAAAGATCACAAGATCTATGCAGGTTTTATAATTTAATAGGTTTGTAGTCTGTATGTGTTTTTAATGTTTTCCTTTTTTCAGGACGTTGTGTGTGTGTGTGAAAGCTGTAACGCTGTGCTGATGGAGCAGTGTGCTTGTGTGGAACGAGAGCTTGAGAAGGTGCTACACAGGTTTGTCACATATGGACATCAGTCAGAAGAAAGGCTGGATGAACTCCTGAGGAATGTCTGTGAGCTAAGAAGTCGATTGGTCGCCTATGGTGAGCTTAGAATCCACCTGGCTACCAAATTCTGGGCTTTGGTACAATATGATCATCTAGTAGTTTCTACTACATCTGAATGGCACACATGACAGAACATATGTGAAATAAGTATAAAGAAACTGGACAATACGGAATCTTGTTTCTGCTATAGAATAAAGAAACTTGCCGTTCTTAGCAGTCAGAAGTGTGAGATATAAATGCTAAAACAAAATCCGTATAAACAAAAGTCAGAATTTTAAGATGGGGGGCGGGGGACAATTCTATGTTATCAGCTTGTGTGAGAGAGTGATTCATATGTCAGTGCTTGTACATGAAAACAAGTTTAAAGAGGAGGAGGAGGAGGAAGTCAACCAACTGCTTTTACAGCTTTGAAAAAAGCCAATTCAGTGACATTAAGTCATGAACAATAGGTGTACTTTAGATGCCTGCATAAATAATAGCCTGCAGTGCAAACAAACATACAAAAACACAGGAAAAACTGCATTTAGCTGTGTAACCTCTAGCCCACACGTTAGATTTGTAGATGGTTATATAAACGGAACTCCGTTACAGAGATGAGTCACAGTAGCATATGTCTGTTTAGATCAAAGTTCACTGAGTTGTGTTTCCATCATACTCCGTTTCAACTCTAGGTGTTCAAGATGCAGATTTGTCAGTGCTCCATCAAACAATGGCCCAGTGCTGCAAGGAAATCAAAGAAACCGTGCAGATGCTTGCCTCCAGGCACAAAGACATCCATGGCAGTGTGTCAAAAGTGGGGAAAGCAATTGACAGAGTAAGAATTTGCGAGCTTAATTGTTGTGTTTAATCAAGTATTAAATGCACGTTCAATTTGTCTTAGTCAGGGTCTTACAAACTGGGCCTTTTTTATGATAAGCATTCGAATTATAGAAGTGGAAAATTAAAATAAATCATTTAAAAATAAAAACACACTAAAGAAAGACTAAATATAATGTGTTTGTCTGAATAAATATCTTCAAATAAATCTTCAATCCTATTCTTCCTCTCTTTTCCTAGTGTTTTACAATTGTGTTGTACATTTTCGGTCTGTTTAAAATACAAACTGGTTTGATGGTTTGGTTTTATTTACTAGTAAGTCAAGTTTTGTGCTACATAGCTTAATATGTTTCTTTTTTTGCACAGAATTTTGATGCGGAGGTGAGTGCAGTTGTAGCTGAGAATGTATGGGACTCTCCGGAGAGGCAGAAATACCTCAGTGAAACCATTGTAGAACATCTTTATCGACAAGGCATGCTGAGTGTTGCAGAGGATCTCTGCCAGGTAGGATTTTCTGTTCTATTATTAATACTTGAAATGTGAGTGTGCAGTTCTGTAAACATTACTGTAATTAAAATGTATAGTTACTTACGAGTTTTTCAGTGCTTGTATTTTGTTGACAGTTTGATCCCAGCACTAACATGTAGTGTTTCAATTTGACTTCACAGGAGTCTGGTGTAGTAATCGACATGAGCATGAAACAGCCGTTTCTGGAGCTTAATCGCATTTTAGAGGCTTTAAGAACACAAGATCTAAGACCAGCTTTAGAGTATGTATCACATCCTTCTCCTTTTTATTTATATACACGACCTTTGGAGGTTTGGGGTCAGTATTGTATTTTATTTTATTCAGATTTAAAAAATTCAACAAAATTGATAACAACATTTCTGATTCAGATACAACATGTCCCAAAAGATTTCTGTAATAATAATAATAATAATAATAATGAGCAGCACAACTGTTTTCAACATTGATAGAAAAAATCAGAATATTACAATTATTTCTAAGGGTCATTTGGGACTGGCTCCTGAAAATACAGTAATTTATTCCTGCCATCACAGTAATAAATTATTTCGACTTTAATAAATAAAATGAATGAAGTAAACCCAATAGATTTCTTTCAAAATCATACTGACCCTAAACCTTTGGACGGTTTATCTATCTGCTACATCCTCTCAGTCTTTCATCATGCACAGAACAATGAATTTGATTGAGTGTGGCTTGAATGTGTGAATTGTAGATGAAAGATTGCTAGTTGTAACAGTTTGTTTGGTTGAATGATTGCTGTGGTAGGTGGGCGGTGACAAACCGTCAGCGGCTGCTGGATCTAAACAGCACTCTTGAGTTCAAGCTCCACAGACTCTATTTCATCAGCCTGCTCAACGGGGGCATCAGCAAACAGCAGGAAGCTTTACAGTACGCACGACATTTCCAACCGTTTGCCTCACAGCATCAGAGAGGTGAGGAAAGGTTCAGTCCAGAATTCATGAACCACAACGTAAACACATGGGTGGAAGTGAAGCACCATCGAGGATGTTTTACCATTTACATCATCGATGCAGTTATTCTGTTCTGTATTACACTACCTGACTCAATGTTATTACCAAAGTCTTGGATGACAACTGAGCCTTGTTTATGTCTGCTTACTAGATATTCAGATCTTAATGGGCAGCCTAGTATACCTCCGCCATGGGATCGAGAACTCTCCGTACCGCAGTCTGCTGGAGACGGATCAGTGGGCAGAGATTTGTAACATCTTCACACGGGATGCTTGCGCTCTTCTTGGACTCTCTGTGGAGTCCCCACTCAGTGTCAGGTCTGAAAAAAGCTCTGCTTTTACATGTCCTAAGATTGATCAAGTAGGATTTGCAATATGGATCCTAAACAAGAATTACATTGTTGCCAGGACTATTTGTGACAACAAAACCAGTTGTGTTGATTTTCAGAAATTAATATTCATGCATAATCTCAAAGCTGAATTAATAAGGTTCCCGTTAATGTATGATTTGGATGGGTAGGGCAATATTTGACCGAGATACTACTATAGGAACAACAAAAGAAATTGACTAAATACCTTCATGGAACATGATCTTTACTTATCTATAAAATAAAAATCAATAATTTTGCCCCATACTATGTATTTTTGGCTGTTGCTACAAATACACCCCAGCGTCTTAAGGTTTTGTCGTCCAGGGTCACACATTAAGAACTACTGAATTCATTAATTAAGTTTTCTGCAAGTTTTGCATGGAATATTGTTCAATTATTGAAAACTACAGTTGTTAGCTTAAATGTATTCACATGAAATTGCTACAAATAGCATTATTTCATTTCATTGTATTTGGTGTAATGCGATGTGTTCCCATGGTTTAAGTATTTTCATACTGTACATTACGGTTGCTGCGATCTGCCCCGTCTTTCCGCCCCATCTATTTTTACTAAGCTCATCATTCTGAAAAAGAATGTGCTCTGAATGGCTAGCTATCCAGTGCGTTGGGATATGGCCAACTACCTCATACAGACATATTTGGAATATTAGCCTTCATCGTGGCGGCGGCAGCAGTACTACAGCATGAATATAAGTTACACCTTATTTCTTTGCATAAACATTTGGGTGGTGTTATGCAAATCTTCCCACACAGCGTTTGAATGAGGCCTTTCAGAAAGGCATGGATGAATCTTAACTTTTAGAAAGATGAGCTCTTTGGGTTTGAAACTGTAATCTTTGTGACTTTACAGATCGTATATGCAGGAACAGCTTGTAATGCTCCAAAGACAAAGGAAGACATAAAATTGATTCAAATGCCTTTTTAATGGTAGTGTAGATTCTCTTCATAGGTGGCTCTCCTCAGCATACTGACGGATATGTTTAATTGTAGTTATTTGGAATATCATATTATTAATTAGATTTAAATGAATGATTTGACACCCCGACACTGTTTTAAGGATCGATGTTTTGTTATCGAATCCTCCTTTGATTTTTCCCATCAGTTTTGCGTCTGGCTGTATGGCGCTGCCCGTGCTCATGAACATCAAACAGGTTATTGAACAGAGACAGTGCAGTGGTGTTTGGACACATAAGGATGAGCTGCCAGTAAGTCTATTTCTTTCCCTTTACTCAAGGTTCCTTTTTCTGACTTACTAAAACAACATTTACTGATACTAATAGTTTGTTCGTTCTGTTTTTAAACTTTAATTATGGAACACAAATAATTAATTACACAACAGCATAAACCATTTCTATAAAATGTTTTCAACATGTATTTAGGTGCTTTTATAGCTGACCTGTCATTATTCAAGACCAGCTAAGATATGGAAAATAAAGTGATTTTCATTCGTCAGTGACAAACAAACTGAAACCAAAGGACAACCACAATTAGGAATGATAAATAACCCTTTGTTAATTTCCCTATTTATTCACTGAAATGCAAATCAATCAAGATTTTATTCATCTGTTTGTTTGTGTGTGTTTAGATTGAAATAGACCTAGGGAAGAAATGCTGGTATCACTCCGTGTTTGCCTGTCCTATCCTGAGGCAGCAGACATCAGAGAGCAATCCACCCATGAAGCTCATCTGTGGGCATGTCATATCCAGAGACGCGCTTAACAAACTTACCAATGCTGGAAAGTAAGACTCTGACATATGCATCTCATTCTGCATTACATTTAAAGTTTATCCAGTGCTAGCAAGACCTGATGCCTAAAGGTTATTTAACTAGGGTTTGCAGTTGTGACTATCAGCAGTAGCACTAGTAGCTGTAGTTTACAATAGTCCCTCTCATTTCATTTTAAGGTGATGCTGTTACATTGTAAGAAAAAAAAAACAAAAGTTTACAAAATGAAATGTATGTAAATGAATCTTTTCTGCAGTATCGAAGCTGATATTCCATGCTTACAGTGTCTTAAACTCTCTCTTCTCAGGCTTAAATGCCCATATTGTCCAATGGAGCAGAATCCCTCAGATGCCAAACAGATCTTCTTCTGATGTCTTTTTTCGGATCGTAGCCTAAAGTCATGTTAAAGGCTTCTGGGAGCCTATTTTCGAATGATCCTCATTCACAGGCATGACAAGCCTTCTGTGGCGGCTTCTCCCCCGCAACGCCACCTCCCTCTCCAAAGCTTTTAGTTTACAGAGGCCGGTGGCCACGGTAACATACCTGTAGAACCCGAGTCAGTAAGTGTACCTAACGAGGAAAACGATCTTTGCGGATCATCCATTTGTTAACATAGCCTAGTATAAACAGGCTTTTACAAGAACATATGTGTGTGCGCATTTCGCTTCCTCTTTATTTGTTTTAATTGCAGAGTATTTTTAATTTTCCATGGCATAACGCCTCTCTTTTTCTTTCTTTGTGACTCTTATTAAGCGAATGGGTGTGATGCATCTGTGTGGGTGAGCTCCTGCCAGAATATATCCACAGTTTTCTCTTTTGAGATCACATTTAAACAAATGAACAGGGATTCTTTGCACGTGAACATGATAGAAGTGGCTTTTCAGTATGTATATTAACAATGACATAAGGACTGGTGGATAACAAATGAATCCCGTCTCTCTTTCCAATATAATAAAGGCTTAATTGGATCGAATGGCGTTTTGATTAGTGAGTCAGTGTGAATATTCATCAGAAATCCAAGGATATGTTTGTGCAGATTGTGATCTGATGTCTGAGAAAACCTCCTTGTCTAAGCCATGTGTCTTGATCTGTGTATTTAAAAAAAAAAAAAAAAAAAAAAAAAAAGTTAATTAATATACAGCAGTGATTTGTGATGGTATAACTTTCCATTAGTATGATTACATATGTAATGTATTTAAATGCACACACAAATTGTTTTATGACCGAGTTGGCTGGACTTGCTGATTAAGTTCTCACAGCTCCAGGCTTCTCCACTTATGTTATCAAAACGGGTCTATGCGTTGATTCGGGAAACGCATCCTCTGCAGACAGTTGCATTAGCGATTGAACCTTTGCCAGCATAATGTACCGATACTATATGTCCATTAATGTACAGTTGATGGTACACTGACTGTTTTAATGTTCCCCATTTGGACGAGCGTTTCCAGGTGTTTCCCATCATCCCTGAATGTAAAGCTCACTCTGTTCATATCTGTATAGGTGAAGGGAGATGGTGGAATAATGTTTTGTCCCTCAGGATGTTCTTCAAATCCTCCCTGGCTTTAATACAATTGTTTCGTTCCAATTTAGGGATCGATATCTCAAAATGTGCATGCCGAAGCAGAATGTGTGGTTTGTAAATTGCCCTTTCCTCATTCAGTGATTGAATGAGAATGAAATTTGGAAACCTTGCCCGCAACAAGCTCTTCTGACAGATGTGATCCAGACCTGAGACCTAGAGAGAGAAAACCTTTACCAGTGATCTGAGACTTTCTGGAAGGTCAGGCATGTACCAGCACAGCTTCGCTCTTCAGCAAATGATGTCTGATTTGTTTTTTGGTGTTTTTTTTTTTTTTGCTGTCTTGTTTAAAGCCTTCAAGAGGTCACTGATGTGCTGATAATAAACGTTGTCTGTTTTTTTTTTTCTTTTAGTAGACAATCATTTATTACCTCCCGGAAATTTGTAAGATCAAAGCAGAGTTCTGTGTGTTATAACATGAGTTAAGGAAGTGCTTTTTTGCTTTAGTTTTCATTCAGTGATTGAGTAATGACTCTGCTTTCTCGACTAACAACTGCAAGGCAACTATTGTAAATATTTATCTTCTAACAGTACAATATGTTTATTATACTTGCATCTAAATAATAAAAAGATTTATACTCGACTGTTGAGTTTGTTGTCTGCCTCTACACAGTTCTCTCTACTAAAGCCAAAAATAAGCAAAAATCAAGAATTAAGATATTAAAAATGCTTTTACTGAAGATTTCTGTTTCAAAAAGCAGCACATCCGTTTTCTATGTTGATAGTAGTAAACACTTAATGCTGGGGTTATTGAGGTATATTAATCAATTAAGCATGATTCTTTACAATCAAAGAAATAAATATCTTAAAATATAATAGTACTTTACAGTGGTGCACTTCTTGCTGTATATGATAACAAATACAGCTACGATGAACATAAGAGACTTTAATCTAAAACACGAAAAATGTTAACCGACCTCAGACTTTTGAATGGTAGTGTTCATAAAAATTGTTGTATGTCAAGAAATTTGGGCATATTTTTTGCTTTGTATTTAAATTCTGATCGTATAAATGCCTTTGTACTGAAACTAGTGAAAACAATAGCAAAATGTTTTCAAATTAAATGTTTTTTTTACTCCCTTTTACTCCCACAAGAGGGAAACCTCAGTTCAGAATCAGTGGGGAAGAAGGGCTCAAAGTGACACAATGGCCCTATTTAATGATTTCCTTGATTTTTCTCTATACTGTTGAAAGTTATTTAAAATAGAAATTGCTGTAATAAAACATCAATCTGTCAAAACTGCAAATGAAACTGTGTAGAGCAAACTGAATGTTTCTTCCTAATAAGGATTTCACTCTAAATCTCTCAACCCTTTGTTAAAACTTTACAGGTTTTCACCTTACAACAACGTCTTTGAGTTTCTTGAATGAAATTGAGACCCTCCTATGTTTGCACACTAAGTTTGATGACCTCTGACCTGCTTTAAAAAGAGCTTGGCTGTATAGTGGAACACTCCCCCAAAGCTATGCATTCAAGAGCAAGATAAAACAGCAGGATTCGTTCTTTTTAAAAAATAAGGTCCATGATTTATGTAAGTTTGGAGAGAATTTTTTTTTTTTGAAAGTTAGACATCTGATGTGTTGGACTTTTCTTGAAATTAATTTACTTGCTTCTAAAGAGCAATAAGTCTCTACCTGGAGACAAAACAGGCTCCTTATTGTCCCATGTGACAATGGCCCATTCTGGTCTATCAAGCACAAAATTCCTCTCAGTAGAGCCAGAACTGATGTGCAGGTGTGCAGGGGCTTGTGGGGCCACATTCTTCCTCTGAGAGTAGCAAGCCCACATGGCAAAACGGTCTTTACATGTTTGTTTATTAAATATTTTTGTTTAATTTTATATTTGATTATGCTTTCAGCTACACTGCTTAATGTAGTTGTCTTCTTATTTCAGTGTATACCAAACCAAAAGCACTTACCAAAGCTGCAAATTTGTAGAAAAAGGGGCGTGTCTAATACTGCAGAAGTTCTGAAAGTGCGTAGTTTACAGATGTTTACGTAGTTTACCAGCATATATATGAATATGTATTATACATGTGTTATAAAAGTAAAGTAAACGTTGAGGCTATATTCTGATTTGGCTTTAAATCTGTAAAGTTATACATACATATTTATATTTACAGGTCCTTTTCAAAATATTAGCATATTGTGATAAAGTTCATTATTTTCTGTAATGTACTAATAAACATTAGGCTTTCATATATTTTAGATTCATTACACACAACGGAAGTGTTTCAAGCCTTTTATTGTTTTAATATTGATGATTTTTGCATACAGCTCATGAAAACCCAAAATTCCTATATCAAAAAATGTGTATCTTTTCAGCAGATGGAAGCATGAAGTGCTCCAAAATCTCCTGATAGCTAGCTGTGTTGACCCTGCCCTTGATAAAACACAGTGGACCAACACCAGCAGCTGACATGGCACCCCAGACCATCACTGACTGTGG
>JAUYWG010000012.1:4222085-4237262 GCA_034779775.1 Enteromius afrohamiltoni
TTTTTTTTTTTTTTTTTTTTTTTTTTTAAGATAATGATGTTATTGTGCTTACCATGAAGGAGGCTTTGGTTGGGTTCTGTGGTTGTCTCCAGATAATAAAAACCGTGAGTATCATTACGACCAGGATCACAGTTACACTCACAACACTCCAGATCTCCAGAAACAACAAAGATCTGATAGCTTTGCTCATCAGCAGTGACAGAATAAGCACCAACACAACTGCAAAATCAAATATATGAAAGAAATTTGATAATGGCCCAAGTGGTCATTTTTTGTGGATTTACTAAAGAATTTACTGAGGTTTTCTGCATACCGAGAAAAACTGTGCAGGTTGTAACAGTGTTTGAAGTTTCATTGGTAGGATACGAAGGGGGTTTTAAAAACCCAAACGTCGAAGTTGTGGGTGTGCGCAAATCATTTCCCTCTGAAGCTGTCTCTTGATACCTTGAGAGAAACCACTTTTAGCTTCAAAGATTTGCATCATGGTGTTAGAAGGGAAGTTTGGCGCTGGGAATACAACCTTAGTATGAGAATACAAATAGCCACAAGTGTGTAGGAGAAGAGGGTTCCAATCGACATCATATCAACCAATGCCTTCAGGTCAAATAAAAAAGCCATTATTGCTGGAATAAAGCAGAGCACATGATTTCTAGGGCTTTTGTATTTTTCTCAAAAGCTGCAGACTATTTACTATTCATCCTAAAGAGAGAAAAAAATCCCTAGTCTTATGATTTGGCTTAGTCTGTGTGAGAGATGAAAAAGAGGCCCGAATTAATTGATACAATTTGTAGTTCATTTTTTTTAGTACACTTACCCGCTACAGTCCCAGAGGATAGTGTGGCCACCACTGGACTCTGCTGTAAGCTGACTTTATACAGTGATTTGAACATGAGTCCATCTCTGGCCATGGCAAACAGGACACGGGGCATTGGGAACATGGACCCCAAGAGGCTGCAGATGAAATTATATGTCTATAATTGATCTAATGCCTAACAGAGATTCAAATCTCAATCTGTGACTTCTTTACCTTGTTGACAGAGCACACAGGGACCCGACTGCCACAACATACTTTGCAGGAGCCCAGCCAATGTAAGTGAAGGCTACAGGCAAAGGACTCTGAATGTTGAGTTCGTAGTATGGCATCATCAAAGTGAGAGCAGCCGAAACTCCAAAGTACGCCAGGAAACAGATGAGCAGAGACGCCACGATACCCACAGGTATAGACTTCTGAGGATTCTTTACCTCCTCGCCTACAAAAAAATGCAATTGACCACTAACGTTAAAAAAAATAAAGTTAACAAAAACTTTGTGAAATTAAAAAATATATATATATATATTATTATGTTGTCAGATTTACCTGTAGTTGCAATGCAATCAAAGCCAACAAATGCATAGAAACACGTAGCTGCTCCTGCAAGTGTTCCTTCAAATCCAAATGGAAAAAAGCCACCTGCTCCATACCGAGTGGTGATGTTGATGGCGGATGTTAGGTTTCTTTTAAAAAAAAACAAAAAAACAGCAGTTTTAGAAAAGAACGGAGTATATGAATGAATTTGGAATAGCATGCTAACATCCTAGTCCATACTATTTTTTTGCCATGATAGCAAAAGTAGTATGCTATTTGCTATGCAGATATGGAATTTGTATCTATTCTGTGTAAGTTTTGTCAAGAAAGATATATATATAAAGTTTATTTTTCTAAATGCGGTAGATGTACATTCTATAAAAATTTGCAGTATACATCCTATATACTGCATCAAGCAGTGTTCCATACTGAACACACACGGATGATTTTAATGTTTGCAGACCAAAAGTATTACACTGAATATTACTACAGTACACTGACGATTGCAATAAATAATAAATGAAAATGTACTTACTCGTGCTTTGCTGTTGCATTCAGGATGACGTCTTCAGTGATAAACCAGTTCTGTAGATTTCCCTTGATGAAGCCAGCGATGACGACAAATACCAACACCAGTATATTAACACTTGTAAATATCTTGTTGACTGTGGTTGATTCTTTTACACCATATGCAAGAAGACCTGTGAGAAAAATACAGTAAGTGATGTCTAAGCCTTTGCTGTAGATGGTAAACAACGAACTAGGGAGTGTATGATAGTCAGATACCAGAGAGAATCATTATAAGGCCAGCTGCAAAGAAGTCTGGGTAAGCTGCTAATCCAGGCAGTTTCATGGCTGCATATTTGCTAAAATACTTAGCCATCACATTTCCTATAAGATCATCGAATGTACCACTCCATGCCCTGGCCACACTTGACGTGCCTAAACCAAAAGAAAGCTCTGTTAGTATTTGACCTTTGACACTATCTATCTATCTGCACTTTTATAGGCCTTTAATTTCTATTTACCGATGACATAAGACAGTAGTAAATTCCATCCTGTGGTGAAGGCCCACACTTCTCCTACAGTCACATAGCTGTACAGATAGGCAGAGCCAGTCTTAGGAACCCTTGCGCCAAATTCAGCATAGCAGAGCCCAGCAAAGACAGAAGCTAAAGCAGCAATGAAGAAGGAGATGATAATACTTGGTCCAGCCAGGGTCCGGGCCACCTCTCCAGAGAGCACATAAACACCGGCCCCTAAGGTGCTGCCCACTCCCAAAGCCACAAGATCTAATGTTGTAAGACAGCGACGAAAGGTGGACACTTCTCCTTCTGGCTCCAGGGGCTTCCTGCGGCACAGGCCCCTCAGGAAAGACCGCATTGACTGCATTATTGGCTGTTATAGGTGAGTGAGAGTAAAAGGTTTAGTTTGAATATAGCTTGTGTGGGAGGTTACAAATATATAAAAAGTTGGTTAATGACTTTTTTTAACGAATGTGTACTTGCTGAAAATGTACTTGGGACATCCAAAATGACGACTTGTTTGTTTGAATTTGTTTCTTAGAAACACACACTTGTGTATTGTTGTATTTGTCAGCTGTTTGGACTCTCATTGGCACCCATTCACACCTGGATTCTGACGGCACCCATTCACTGCAGAGGATCCATTGGTGAACTATGTAATGCTCAATTTCTTCAAATCAGATCTGATGAACAAACTCATCTACATTTGGTATGGCGTAAGGGTGAGTAAATCTTAACAAATTTTAGTTTTGAGGTGAACCGTTTCGAGCTAAAATGACTTTTTAAAAATCATTTAGTCATCATATCAGATGTAATTTCTAATAACATTTCCATGCTATTGTGTCATTGGACGACTAATCTGGATTATGCTCAGTAATCGGCCTGAAATATAATAGTTTTTAATCCCTTGCATGCTGGTCATTTATTTGGCAATCCATTTTTGTCCTCCCATTTACCTTATCACAATGTCTTCATGTTTTCACAAGTACTGAGAGGTTTTTCTTTGCTTTCAAACCTTCAAAAAAGAAAGGAAGAATAAAACAGATATCTGATTTAAGTATAAACAAATCACTGATATCCAGCACAACATCTTTTTGATCCACAAATTATTTATTTTTGTAAAATCTAATTAATTAAAGAATAAAACATGGCATAGTTGATCCACTTTAAATTACTAAATAATTTCATTCAAGTAATTTGAAAAAATAAAAAATAGCCTTTTATAGGCTGTTTTAACTTCGTTAACATTGCATTAATCTTTTCATTGGTGTATTGATTTATACAACAAACATGATGCAGTCAGGTGTCCTTCCTTTTCTACCGTATCTCTTATCTTCTTCTAAACTCTGTCGCTCCATGAGATAATGAAGAAAGATAGACAAAGCTGCATTCATGACTTGGCAGTGGTCGGCTGGCACACGTTCTCCTTGTGTAGTTGCTTTCTAATATCTGCCAACTGGAGATTTATAATCCATGCTAACCCTGCCAGGAATCTACTGCTGCATACTGCATTCTATAGCACTGATCACATGCCATGCCAACATGAACCTACAGAACACAGTGTCGCAAAAACGTCCTATTCTACTCTAATTAGTTTACTTTTCTATTGCGACTATTTTAAGCAGGACACAGTTATTCGTTAATTTACATGCCTTACTGTGTATTTTCTAAAATGCATGTGAACTAAAGCAGGATTTGAAATAATTTCCTAATTAATTCATTATTTTTACATTTACTGAAAGTTTGCACCAGATGCACTGAAGTAATGCATAATAAAAAACAAACAAAAGAGAGTATAATGATAAAATGGTATGATTATAATGACTAAAGAGCTTGCAAATACATTTATTAATGCATCAAATTATTAAGTAAATGTTTGTTTGTTTTTTTTACCTTAATCGTGTCCAGAGAAGTTTGCAGCCTGTATCTTTGCAATAACCATCTAAATATATCTGTCTCTTTCACACCAGTGAGGCCAAGTGATTTTTACAACAATATATACAAGAGTGGACTGTTTGACCCACCCACTCAATGGCATTAGCAACAAAGTAGCCTTTCTTTTCGCATTTCTCTGGCCCCATAATGTGCTCATAATTGCAGCCAAGGCACAGGGTGAGGATAAAATTCCACGTTCAGAACCAAAGAAAGATTTGTAACATTCCTGTGAGGTTATGATGACCATCTATCTCAGCAAATAGTCACACAATAAAGGAGGATGTTGTTTCATACAAGAAAGAATTAGTACATTCTTATTTATTAAACAATTTCAACAAACAGTTCCCTTTCTGTTCACTAGATGGCAACCCATCTTTGCTATGCCTTGCTGTTTACTTATTACAAAGAAATCAGGGTTTAGATGGTGACCTTCATGATTTGTAGTGCAGAAAGTTAACACATTTAATAATGATTTATGTGACTCCCGCGATTAAACCATGCTTTAGCAATAACTGTAACAAAGGTTTTTCAAACACCTTTACGTTACAGGTTTTGGTAAAACATACCAAAAAGAATCATATCATTTTGTTCAATGAGATGACACCGTATTTAGGAAGAAACATTTACTGTAAATGAGTATTGGCTGTATCGGGCCCCTCTCTCTCCGCTTTGCTCTATGCTGTTCTGATCTTGAATTCCTCACCCTCTTACTGGAAAGGCTTGGACACAAATAGCCCTGTCACAGTCCCAAGCCAAAGCAGACATGATTAGCCATTGGATACACACGCATATCAGAAAACACTCTGCTTTTCTATTGAAGTTTATTCAGAAGACACTTGACTTTGACTTTGCATCTGAGTGCTTCATTAACAGTTCATATAAACATTTTCAAACATGTTTCTGCCTAAATATGGGTCAGGCTGCATGCATTTCCAAGCAAAATCTTTCCTTAAGATCTTTTACTGGTTCATCTATATGATGAAGCCTGTATACACACAATCTTATCTCAACGCATTTTGATTTTTAAATTTTTATCTGAATATTAATATTCGTGAGATTTAGCCAAAACTATTTTTTGAGGTTAAATTATCGCATTTTATCTCTCCAGAAAATTGTGATCTTTGACATTTTGTTACATTATTTACACATTGTTACATAATATTACAGGTTTTGGTGCTTACCTGTTATTGAGAGACCTGAAAATTATAGGCCCGGTTTCATAGACAGGGTTTAGCCTAATCCAGAACTAGGCCATAGTTCAATTAGGAAATGTAAGTAATTTTTATAAACATGCCTTAGAAAAAAAAAAAAATCAGTCAGTGCAAGTTTCTTTCATTTGAAACAGCTCAGATTTACATTTTAATTTAGGACTAGACTTAAGCCTTGTCTGTGTAAATGTTTTTAAATTTATGCAATATTTTTCTGAAAAGGCTCTGGTTTAGTGTGATTTTTATTTATTTTTTATTTAATAGGCCTACTTAATAAATGTCTAAATAATTAAATGAAATAGATGCATACACCTTTGCTATTCACAAGAGCTAAATGAAATGGATTAGAATTTATAGCGGTGCTTTTTTCACTTAGAGAATGATAAAGAATTCCTCATTGTTTTTGGGGAAGGCACTATATAAGTATATATGCACTATATATATTGTTTTTTTTAGCCATAATTTACTTACAAAATGCTTACCTCATTTCCTTCAAATACTTTTAACATCATATAAAAAAAGTAAAAGTCTATTTGATAATGTTTCAGATGTTAAAGCTGCATTTAGTAAATACTAAGTAGCTACTTTTAAGCTGGCTTTGTCCAGAAAGTAACAGTTTTAGATACTAACACTTGGGCCTATTGGCACAGCTCTTGATAGCCCAGCAAAGTAGTTTTATGTTTTTATAAAGAGGCAAAATACTTTACTATATAAAGTAAACTATGTTCGTTGCATACCACAGATGATCCACAAATGTCAACATGGTGGTTGCCATAGGCTACGTCTAGAAAAACGATGTTTATTTCTTTTTCAGCTAATTTTTTTTCTCTTTTAAATTACATTTATTGTGTAAAACCTTGCTGAGTAGCCTAGATCTTTAACCTCACCTACTGTGCATTTGTTTCTCGAATTAACACCGACACCGAAACAACAGCTGATGTCTTTACTGATAGTAATAATCCCTACGTCATTTGTGAGAAGTGGTTATCACGACGCGCCTTGGACATTACATCATAGCTATCCTGAGCTGAATACAGCGTGTAGTTTGCGCCGCATACGTTGCGTCAGAGAAGAACAGCTGATACATGCACGGAGACCACTGACGAGAGACAACGGACCACCGTCAACCGCAGACTCCCTGAGAATAAGGTACAATGTTGTTTTTGCTGTATTTGTAACTATTCTGAAGGATTGGGTTAGCAAATAGAGGTGCACATATTGAAGCATATAAACGCGCGTTTCACAGGCAAATGGTGGCACTTTGGTTACTTTAGCGTTCAGACATTTTTTCTACTACCACAGAACTTTATATAGAAACTCAGTTTTATAAAATAAACACGCATGATGATTGCAAATGTGAAAAGTTGATTATTTACTTAAGGTATGTCATTTAATATTGTGATTGTAGTAGACGTCTTTCTATGTCATAGCAGATCAGCTGAGGATATTTTTCATTCATTTTTTTTATTAATTAAATTATAAATTGTGGTGTTGCTGCTTAGGTGTGGCTGTGAATGTCTTTCTCAGACCTTGAATGTATTCCTGACCAGACAGGGAGACGTGCCTATTTTTGGACTCCACTGACACACATTTATAATTTAAACAATACCGAAAGTTGACTATGATCTTCTGTTTTCTATTTTTGTTTTATTTTCTTTTTACAAAAGCCTGCAGAGTCAGAGTGCACAGTCAGTAAAGCCTACACAACATATAAGAAGAAGCCAGAAATTTGAAGAATTGACATTGTGCAGTAACTGCATCTACCAGATGATTTGTGCACAAGTTTGGCATTATAACAGAGAATCAAATTTCCGTTGGTCCACTGCAGACCGGTCATTCCTCCATCACTGAGAGTTCCCTGTTCTTTATTTGCCTGATTATGATGGAGTGAAAGAGAGCACAGTATACGTTTACTAGGTGGGGCCAAGACAAGAGTATCCTGTGGAAAATGTGTCTTTCCCTTCAGCGTTTAAACCTATAGGGAGGAGAAATAGTTTGAATTAGGGGGAAGTTATGTTTTAGGTCATTCCTATGTGATTAAATAAAAACCATAAAGATTGAACGGTTTGGAATACTTATAGGAGTAAACGTATGGAAACATTCAGAGTTAATTTGCTTCAGAAGCAATGTATTTTTAACTACACTGTGAATAGTCAATATTTGCTTATAGTAGACATAACTCAGTTTCTCTAAATAATGGCCTGCCGTTTTAAAAAGCACATTGCATTTTGTGTTTAATCATACACAAGCAAAGGACTGACTGCCATTGATTTGTTTCTTATTAATTCTCTCTCCAGGTTCAAGACTATCATTCCATTGGTTACCAGTAACTGATCAAACATGGGCAAAGTAAGCCAACACTTCTACTTGCGATATGTTGATGCAATGTTTGCATTTTGAACATGATGTTAGAAAAATGGCCACAAAAACATGACCTCTGCCTCCTATATCATGGTTACGAATCTCGTTTTCCATCTATTGTAGTTCAGAGAGTATAGAATATCAGTTTTCTTTATAGAATCTCAGAGGTCAATGAGTTGCTCATTAAAAAATTAGATCCGTTGTGAACACCACAAAGCTGCATGTAGACATGTGGTGGCTCAGTGGTCTTATTTTTGAGTTATTTCATTCTTAATATCTTGCTGATTTTTTTTAAATAGGTAGCAGCAAAAAGCACACTAATAATTCATTATTTGTTATTGAGGCTTGTAAAATTAAGCATCACTATTGCTTTTGCTATTATTAGGATTAGGGATTTGAATAAACCTCTATCCCTAAATATTAAACCTTGTTTGTGCTACACTCATGAATAACATTTTAAATTATGCAGCTTATTGAGGAGAGGTGAGCTATTACATTTGTAAATGCTCAAAATGTACGAATGCAGAATAAAATGATAGAAATCGATTGTTTTTATTTCCCACATGGTAGTAGTTTGCCATTGATGTGTAGCAATTACGTTTTCTTCAGAAAATGTCCTTTAGATTGTTATTTTGTAAGTTAATAAGTTATATTTCACTGTTTTCTTTTTAATGTAGCTGAAAACCTTATGTTTCCAATGCTTTCTTAGTAAAATCTTGATGTTTTCTGAAAGTAAGAAACTGCTTGTATTGTAGAAGTGTGCCTGGCCAGGTGTTTGTTTGCTGAAATTGGTGTTGCTAGGGGTCTGTTGCTGTAGACGTGGAACCCTACAGTTGCTGTGTTGAGCGACAGCTGCTGGAGAGGCCTTGAGCATGTGGACAGAAGCATGAGGGGAGGACTCTGGCTCTGTGCCCTACTAACCCACGCCTGCAACGCCAATATAATGGGGAATAACTGTAGGGAGACAGTGAGTGCAGAGGAGCTTTGAAAATGCAGTCATGTAGCATTTATGCCCTGTCAGATGTGAGGTCTGCTGCTCTCTGAAGGAGAACGATCCCTCTATAGATTCAGTAGGGCTGAAGGTGTAAGGTTACAGACATTTAAGTCACGTACAGGCTTTCTGTATGACTTTTGCTGCTGACCATAACACAGGACTGCTGCACTGACAGGTGTCAGCTGTCCACTCAATGGTCCCGCCTGGGTTGGACATAAGGCCAGATGAGGGAGAGTCTGAATGTTGGTGTAAAATTACATTTTGGGATTATATAAACACATGTAGCCTGTCCCACCCATGAGCAACTTAAATTACATTTTTGAGTTCAGTATAATGCATGAGACATCTAAACATATTGCAAAAAGATTTATATTAACATAAATAAATGTGTCATATTTCACAATATTACTGTTACTAAATTTAACAGTAAATTACTAAATTACTAAATTTTGTTGTTTAAGCATACCTTACTAAAATCTATGCTACTTCAAAATATATTTATAAGTCATAATATGGTTTGCAGTTTTGCTTCAAGTAAATTTATCTTGTAATATGGAGAGGAAAAAAACATTTTGAAATTATGATTATTTTTTGGGTTTGAGAAGATTAATCTTCCACCATCTTTTGGACTTCACTGTTCAGTAAAATCAACAGCTAGATATTTATTACGTTTTATTTATAGGAATTCAGAGGTACAATTGTGGATGACCCTGACTTTGATGCTGGCAGTGATGCAGAGGCCCTGTATAATGCCATGAAGGGCTTTGGTGAGTGTCAGGACTCCTAGTCAGATGTTAAATAAGAAGCCAGTGGCTGCTGGGATGTCCATATGATCACTAAAAAGTGTTCTCTTTTGTGTCATAGGAAGTGACAAGGAGGCCATCTTAGACCTGATTACCTCACGAAGCAATGCTCAGAGGCAGGAGATCCGTGCTGCCTACAAATCACAGTATGGGAAGGTACTGGAAAACCTCTGGCAAGCATTTAGCAAACGCATAAGACTATTAAGAACGAATTGCACTTAATCAAAAATCTGTTATTTTACAGGATTTAATTAATGATCTGAAATACGAGCTCACAGGAAAGTTTGAACGTCTGATTGTGGGTTTGATGAGACCTCCAGCCTATCATGATGCCAAAGAAATCAAGGATGCCATTAAGGTATGTAAACATTTTTGAGACTGTCAGTTAAATATGCTATGCCTGACTGATGGAAATGAACTATTCAAATGCATGGGTTATATTCAGGTAGATGTGTCATGCTGTATTATTTCATTCTGTCTTAATATTCTGTCTGAAAATGTATTTAATTATGATTAATTTTTTTTTCAATATAACAACAAAATGTGTGGTCTATGCTGAATCTGTCAATAACCTCAATAACCTCATCTCATTAAAAGACTAATTACAATATCAGCTATATTCTCTGTTATTCACTGCATGTTCTGTCCTGTGAATTTTTCCCTGTGTTTTGCTGTTGCTATCATTAGGATTCGGTAAGTGATTTTCCTTAACTCATTAAATGGTAATGGGCTAGTTCTTCCTTTAGTGAGTGTTAACCATTTCATGATCTTTATGTCTGTAAAAAAAAAAAAAAGCCAATAAGATCTTCAGTAATAGAAAATATTGAAGAAATGTCTGACTATACTTTTGGAAAGAAATAGATTTTTTACATATTTAATATTTATTATTCTCAGATATAGTACAGTACCAGCTTCGTTTCAACTCTTAATGGGAAGTTTAAACCTAAATTGCTGTTCATTGCAGATTTGAACTGCTTTCTACAAATGCCTCATTACCACAAAAGACTGCATGGTTTGAAAAATGTTTGCAATACTAACACTGTCCTATATGAAAAAATGCTCTTCTTTTATATGAAAACATGTTCAATGTTGTACTGTTATTTCTCTGTCATTTACGTACCTGCACTCACTGAATGATTATACCAGCTGTACATTATCCTTTATAATTAGACAAATACAAATTGAAGAGACAGAGTATATGCTATTTGTGCTCAGTAATGGACCTTTTTGTTTTAAAGGGAGCAGGAACTGATGAGAAATGTTTGATTGAAATTCTCGCTTCAAGAACCAATGAGCAGATTCATAATCTGGTGGCAGCATACAAAGATGGTGAGTTATTTTTTTTTTGTTTGTTTAATTTTCACAAGTTAACATAGGAATACAGAGATTCTTTCGAACTGATGCAAAGCTTGAGTCTGTGATTGCATTTACAGCATATGACAGAGACCTTGAAGAAGATGTTATAGGGGACACGTCTGGACATTTTAAGAAGATGCTGGTTGTTTTGCTTCAGGTGAGTCGAATCTTGTATGTATGTTGATTTATGCTTATACTGTATATCAAAAGTTTGGATATTTTTATTTTAAAACCTTATTATTGTGCCTCATTGTGTTGTTTTTCTGGAAATCAAGAAGCTGTGTGAGCTAATTGTAGATTGTTATATACATATTTGATGATAATTTTTTTTTTTGTGACAATCTTTTTTAATAATGGTGATTGTCTTGTTTCTTAGGGGACCAGAGAGGAAGATGATGTTGTTAGTGAAGACCTCGTGGAGCAAGATGCTCAAGTGAGTTTGAATATTAGACTTACTATAGAACTAGCTCTTTTTCAAACAGATCACTGGATAAATGATACTACAAATCAGTATTACATTGATTCTGATTGGTCAATTGTGACCTTCTGTGGTAAAATACTGTTTACAATGGGTGTATTACTCTGCTCTCTCTTTCTTCCTACATAAACAAAATAAACGCAACTGAATACTCTTAGCTTATTTACATATTTATTTGGCAACAGGAAAACTATGTACACTGATAGAATACCCTACCATGCAACACAAGTGTGATTTTGACCTCCTGACTTGCCTCCTGAAAGAATGATTGTGTAATCTCACTGTAGGACCTGTATGACGCAGGAGAGGCACAGTGGGGCACAGACGAGGCCAAATTCATCATGCTGCTTGGAAACCGAAGTGTGACCCATTTGCAGTTGGGTATGACAACCGCAGCCACACACTGGACACAGAGATTTCTGCTGACTAGCACTCCTCCTCCACTACACAGCCTCTCTTCTGTGTCTGTAGCGCTGCTCACTGCACTGCGGTTTAGATTTGACCATCAGGATGCTGCTTTTAATAACCTGACACTAAAGCACTGTGCAGTGCCCTAAATAATGAGTGATTATGCAAGATGCACCACTGTGCATTTTTATGATTGTTAATGAATTTAGATTTATTGAATTATTCGGATTACCCAGTTTAACATGGATGAATTCTGTATGACATAATAGCAAATATATGATTGTTTTTTAGTATTTGATGAATACCAGAAAATTGCTGAGAAGTCCATTGAGGACAGTATTAAGAGCGAGCTCTCCGGGGACTTTGAAAGACTGATGTTGGCTGTCGGTAAGCTTTGCCACCCTGCAATCGATACCTGATAGCTCACTGCAACATTTTCTCTAAGATCTGCTTCTTTGTTTATCCCCCATAGTTCAGTGCATCAGGAGTAAGCCCATGTTCTTTGCCAAACGCCTTTACAAATCTATGAAGGTAGTGTTAACTGTTAGAATTAATAGTAGCGGAGTGATTGCAATTCTCAAGACTCTTATCAACGCTTTGCCATTTTTCCTGTCCGTCTGCAGGGTCTGGGCACGGCTGATAACACTCTGATCCGCATCATGGTCTCCCGCTCTGAGATTGACATGCTGGACATCAGAGAGTGCTTCAGGCTGCGCTATGAGAAATCTCTGTACAACATGATTCAGGTGCATATACACAAACACATCACAATACAGAGTTTAATGCATTCTCTCAGTACATTTATTGTTGTTTGAAATCATTTCCAATAGTGAAGTTTTTCTCTTTGGCCTTATAGTTGCATTTGTGGTTACATAGAGATTAAGGTTTATTAATGTGCTACATTGGCACATTGATGGGAGCATGTTGTGTGAGTCCGTAAATAAAAAAGTAAATAATATATTTTGACATTTGTTAACCCAACAGGATGACACATCTGGAGATTATAAGCGCACACTGCTGAAGTTGTGTGGAGGAGATGATGAGTAAGATTTTTTCATTTGAAAAACTCCTAGCTTTATGGGCAGAGATCACTGTAATTAGCCACTCAAAGGCAGATTCCTCTCAAAAACATAAGTCATTATTATGTAAATAGCATTTAATGATTGTAGTCAGAAATCACAAACGTCTATAACCAGTTTTGCAGTAACTATGAACAATCAGTAGAGGGAGACATTGGTCCATCATAAAACAGGACAACGTTTGTATTATCCACAGTTTTAGATATATAGAAACAAGACATGACTGAGTTTCTGTTAGTGCTGTCAAGCAAATAATCACGATTAACCGCATATATATATATAAAGATATGTTAATATATTAAACATATTTTTATGTAATATAAATTATACTCATATAAATACTTATAATAATTATATAATAAATTTACACAGTGCACATACATATATTTTGTAAATAAAAACTATTATTATTATTGTTGAAAACAGTTATTATGCTTAATATTTTTGTGAATTCCATGATGCCTTTTCTTCAGGATTTTTTGATGAAAAGCAATTATTTGAAATAGAAATCTTTTATAAGATTATAGGTTTTTATTTAAAATGAATTTGATGTACCCTTGCTAAATGAAAATCGACCCCAAACCTTCGAACATTAGTGCGTTTATATACAGCACCTCCATATTAACACACTGTGTTACATGATTTAGATTTTCTTGCAGATTTCTTTGAGCTGGGGCCAGAGATCAAGTATTGAAGCTATTTTGTTTTTGTCAGGCCCTCAATCCACACATTGTTATTTTGTCAGCACAAAAGGCAAAAGATCTGTTTGTTTCTCAGTATTGCAGGGGAGTTCTTCCCGGAGGCTGCACAGATTGCCTACAAGATGTGGGAAATCAGCGCCATGACCAGAGTCCAGGTTGGAGACCCCCATGTTTTCTCTCAGCAGCTGCATTATATTACCCTCTGTGCCAGCCAAGCTAGAGTACTGTGTCATGCACCCTGAACATACAGCGGAGCTTTTGTCAGTGCACAGATAGATTCTCAGTGTGTCTGCTGATGTGATATTGCTGTTGATCAGTTTAACAAATATGATAGATCAATGTTACCAATGTGTGTATGTCTTTTTTTAATGTTAAGTGTATCATTTTGTCTTTCTTATCCATCTCTAGTTAAGAGGAACTGTGCGACCATATCAAAATTTTGACCCTGCGAGTGATGCTCAAGCTCTGAGGAAAGCAATGAAGGGATTTGGTGAGTAAAAGCACAGTATGTTATGGTTAACAGCATGCATCTGCAATATAATATAGGATTTCTTTTTTTTTTCAGGAACTGATGAAGATACGATTATTGACATTGTGGCACACAGGAGCAATGCACAGAGACAGGAGATCAGACAGACTTTTAAGTCTCTTTTGGGACGGGTACGACACTTCCCTGTCTAGATTTCTCAGCTGAACAGGATATATTGCTGTAGTTAATGTAATTTCTAGGCCTTTGTATTTAGCTGATATATCCAGTTGTTTTTCATCAGGATCTCATGGCTGACTTAAAATCAGAACTGTCCAAAAACCTCCAAAGACTCATCCTGGGTCTCATGATGACTCCAGCAGAGTTTGACGCTAAGATGATGCAGAAAGCCATGGAGGTACAGAGAATAAAATTTTAACATGCATGATGGGGCCGAACAAAAAGCTTATTTGAGTCATAGAAAAGGCTGTTTCATCGTTTAAGCAGATGTTTAACTTTTGTGCTAATTTGTTCACTGGGGGTCAGTGACCTGTCAGAACTAGAGGAGAGGTCATAGTCTCTTTTTAGAAGGACTGTTTGTTTGCCAATATGTTTAGTTTCACTGGGTTAGTAAAGAAATGAGATTAAAAACAGTACTTTAGTGATATGCATACAGTATTAGTGTACATCAAAAGCGTTTTTTTTTTGCTTAAGCAATGTTTCTGCTTAAATGGATGATTGTTTTTTTAATAGGGTGCAGGGACTGATGAACATGCATTGATTGAGATCCTGGTCACTAGGAGCAATCAGGAGATTCAAGATATGTGTTCTGCCTATCAGAATGGTAACTAAAAACCTTGCTGTAAATTAAATAATGCATTTTCCAGCAGGCGGCGCCATTTATCTAGGCTAAACAGATAAAAAGTCTTTCTTATTGGGTATTTACTACAGTTTGAACAATCATTTATTTACAGATACACTATCCATCACTTTTTTTTACGTCTACCTATTTATATAT
>JAUYWG010000013.1:2362-27203 GCA_034779775.1 Enteromius afrohamiltoni
AACCGAATCGCGAGAATGAATCTTTCCAATGAGCCGATTCGCTAGAATGAATCTTTTCAATGAGCCGATTCGTTAGAATGTATCTTTTTTTTACTTTCTTAAACACAACGAAACAGTACAAATACACTTAATAATACAAGTACACAAATAAACGACAACGTTGTGCATAACCTTGCGCCAGAATGAATATTTCCAATGCAACTTCTCAGAGAGCGAGTCGTTTAGGACGAGCCGATTCGCTAGAGTGAATCGTTTGCAATGAGTCGATTCACTAGAATGAATCTTACCATGGAGCAGATTCGCTAGAGTGAATCGAACCTTTCAAAGCTCAACATGGGGGGAAAGGGAGTGTTTTAAAGGCGAACCGGTTTGATTTCGGATTGAGCAGCGCTGTGTGTCGCTGGTTCTGCTGTAAGGTACGGTACAACCCGATACATTCAGCTTTAATAACTCTGCTGAAATCAGTATCAGTATCAGTTGATCAGCTTTACTGCACACCGAAGCAGAAGACAGAAGTATTCAAAGTGTATAGCTTACAATGTGCAAAAGAGGCAGTAAAACACATCTGGATCACTGTCCTGCTGAAAACAGCTACAGAACCATGCCCAAAATACAGAAGAAATGTAGTGGATTTACTGGTTATGATGGGAATTGTATTGTTTTTGTGTCTGGTGTGTGGTGGATTCTATTTGCGGGATGTTAAATCATATTGGAAAAGTTCCCTAGTAAAAGGAACTGTGTAATGGTTTTACTGGAAAAGATTAACAGTATTGTTTTTTCAGGCAATAACTCTAGGCTAATCCTAATGGGTGATGTTTGATTGGTTAACATGATGACCAGTGTCTGCTTCAGTTCTGTAATGTGTTGTAAAGCACCTCTATATATTAGGTTTTGTGAAACTACAGCATGCCAGCAAAATATTGCTCTTATGGTTATTGAGAATGAACTTTAAATCTATATGATGCATAAAAAGTGAGCTCCTGTACTATTCAGACACAAAGAACAGGCAAATAACTCCCAGCAATGGAGACAATCCACTTCATGCTGAAGTCATGCTATTTCTTTTCACTGAATTATAACCTCGTTTAGCTCTTTGAGGACTCGCGGTTTGACTCAGGTCAGGTCATATCTCTGTTTATGATGGTGGAACACGCAGTGTACATTTCTAAGAGATAGACAATCTAAAAATAAAATGCTGTCATCATTTTAATCTCATATTTTCTAGATATGTCTTAACTTTGTAAGTATAGATGACTCCTCAAAATCAGCTTTTTATGAACTTGATACAATATAGTCCTCAAAATCAGTTCTATCATCGTTTAAATCCCTAATGACGTCCAGCAGGTGACTTCATCAAGGAGAGGAAACAGATGTGACTATCAGTGGATTCATCAGTGGGCTGCAGTGTTTCTTCTCGTGACTGGGTTCAGTGTGTTCTCTCCTGATCCTGCGGTCTGAAGCAGTTGTTCCCGGGGGTCGGGTCAGATCTTGTTTGTTCAGATGTTGAGTGTGGATAGCGTCAGCTCACGCTCGTGTTACGCAACGGTGCTCGGCTTTATAAACCGCCGCAGCTCAGGACCGAGATCTTCTCCAGAGCGGATCATGAAGGTGTTCTGTGAGCTTTGGCTGCTTCTGTCTCTGGTGGAGCTCAGGCCGGCTCCACCCGTGTCTCAGGAGCCCGCGCTGGTGTGCAGAGGGCCCACGGATCCAGCACCACCACAGCCTGAGGTAAAACGAGCCTTCCCTGAAGAACTCCTACTGAAAAACAGAACTCACCACAGTGGGTTGACTGAGAGCTGTTTGGGTAGATGTTGGGCTGTAGCCAAGTGGTTACTAATTCTTTCGGGTGGTTGTTGAGGTGTTTCTAAAGGGTTACCATGCTTCGGGTGGTTGCTAGGGTGTAGCCAAGTGGCTACCACATTCTTTCGGGTGGTTTTAAGGGCGTTTCTAAGCAGTTACTATGCCAGTTATCCAATGATCTGTTGAGGCGAAGTCACTTGGATTTGATAATGGCCATGTTTTCAGAATCTATACATTTTCTATCCAGTATTTTACAAAAGAATGTGTGAAACATAGCTATGAGAATAAATGAAAAAGCACATTGCTTTAAAATTCCCAAAAGATTGATATATTATGTGTTAATCTGTCGGAAGGAGCGAGTCATGCTGGACGCTAGAATAAGCTGCTGACTGTGATTGCTTACACAGAAGAACATTGGAGTCAGGCGTAGAGTTAAAACAGATCATGGTTTTATAATAATTACCACATTTGCAAACATTCGCTGTACAAACACATTTACAGTGCTCAACTGAACCCAAAGCCGATCTCTGCTGAATTCAAGACCGGCTGGACATCGTGGGCTGTGATAAACATGCTCAGGAAGTCCGTGACGGAGCAGCGCTTCAGTTTTTCCACTTGCTCTTATTGGCGGGCAGCTGGCCCGTGGCCAGTAAGTGCTTGTTGATGATCTCTTCCTGGACGGATGGAAGACAGGGCTGATATCTGCTGTACTCCATGGTGTACTCGCCTTTGCCCTGAACACACACACAGAGATGAGCCCTGACACTCAACATCAACATGACACTCCAGTCACAACACTCAGGACTTGGTTTTGTTCATCAGAAACTGATTGCAAAAGTGTTTTGTGAAATGAACAATTTGAAGAAAGACAGAACATCATTCTGATTGCTGGAGGTGTACCTCGGTGCAGGAGCGCAGCTCTGTTGAGTATCCAAACATTTCATTCAGCGGGATCTAGACCGGAAAACACGAGGTCCACGCATGAGCTTTCCTGATGTCAGCAGTAATTCTACTCTAAAGCCAACGTTTA
The DNA here is from genome assembly GCA_034779775.1 of Enteromius afrohamiltoni. Taxonomy (NCBI): domain Eukaryota; kingdom Metazoa; phylum Chordata; class Actinopteri; order Cypriniformes; family Cyprinidae; genus Enteromius; species Enteromius afrohamiltoni. The sequence continues at coordinate 5,193 of JAUYWG010000013.1, forward strand.
GGTCCTTTTCTTTGCTATTCAAGTCAAAGAACTGAACTGTAGAAGCCCATTTTAGACCGGGCCTTTTTAGCTTTACAGTCATGACACTCTTAGATATTTTGGTACTGGAGGTAGGACATTTGGACCTTAAATAGACTTCAAAATATAATCAATAAAATACAAATCATTTATTTAGTCACTGTATTTAAGATTTAAATCTCACTATTATTATCTGCCTCAATTTGATGCTTGTTCATAGTTAGTGAGGTGGGTGTTAAGGTTATGTATTGGGTAGGGTTAGGGATGCAGGATAAGGCAGTAATATAATATATTCATGAAATAAACACTAATAAATGGCTAATGTTCTGATCATATGTATGCTAATAATACCTAATAATAGGTGTAACCGTAAAACTGATTGTGTGCCGATCCAGACGCGATCAAACTTGACTGACCCGTTCATCTGGTTCAGGTTAGCTGTGATCTGTGTGCGTGATTGAAGTGACTCACATCAGCGCATAATATGAAGTCCTCTGCCCTGTCCTGATCTGTGATGACGCCGTGACGACGGTTGACCCCTGCAATAACGGCCCCCTGGAACTCATTAGGGGCCACGATCTCCACAGACATGATGGGCTCCAGGATCACCATGCTGGTCTTCTCAAGGGCTGAGGACACGGGACACACTCTGTGAAGCTCTGGCCAGACAGCAGTGAGAGAGAGAGAGATGAAGGAGCTGCTCACCGTACCCTGTTTGAGAGCGCCCTCTCCTGCCCGGATGAAGGAGATCTCGTTGGAGTCCACTATGTGATGAGCTCCGTCCTCCAAGATGAAACGCACTCCAGTGATCTTGTGTCCTGTCAGAGGACCCTTCTCGCACGCTTGCCTGAAACCCTGGTACACAGAAACACACTTCAGCAGAGACACAAACACAGCCCAAAGAGTGGTTTCGGCAGAACATCGTATCATCATTTCTGTATTCTAGGTCTGAAGGAAACATGCATTCGTCATTTCAAACATGTCATTTCATCACTTCCTCACCAGCGGAAGTGAATGGGTGCGGTCAGAATGAGAGTCTGATAAAAACATCAGAATGATCCACAGCGCTCCAGTCCATATCTTCCCATGTACCCTGAAAGTCTTGAAGTGCGTGGGAATTACTGCTATTAACTGCAGACTGTGATGAAGCGTTGGTTCCCTCTCTACTCTAGCCTGTGTTTCTCAGAAGAGTGTGTCTCGGTCTGCTGGGGGGATGATGTGTTGTTGTGTGGCTCACCTTCTCCACAGCGGGCACGAACTGTTTGGGGATATTGGTCCCGACGGTCCGGTCAATGAACTCCACCTTGGTGTAGTTATCGGGGTCCAGCGGCTCCAGGACACCAATCACTTTACCGAACTGCCCCGCGCCTCCAGACTGCTTCTTATGGGTGAAGTCAAACCTGCAGCACAAAACACCAGCCGTCCACATCAGTGCTGGACCACACACTTTCAGCTGTGCTGTAGGGAGCTGAGGCTTTACAAACACATTTTAAAATGTGTTCAAGTAGTACACGGTTCGTTTAAACAGTAAGGATTGCTAGTGTATGGTTACCAACATTGTTCAAAATATCATCTTTTGTTTTCAGAGGAAGAAAGTAGCTCACATTGTTAACAGTTTTTTCTCTTTATAATCCAACCCTAAGTGCGTCAGCTGCGCTGGCTCTTTAAGAGGGTGGGGCTGTTGCACAAAACAGGAAGTGGAAGTCTCTGATCTCAGTGACTGCGGATACCTGTATTTCTTCATCTTTTGTTTGTTCAGTTGAACATTTCTTGGTTCTGACAGAGATCATGTGTTCTGTTGCGTAACTGCAGCTGTTAAAGGCTCAGAGTCCAGGGCCGTGCCCCTCTCAGACAGTTTCTTCTCTGACTCTCTCAGACACCGGAGGACATGGCCGGCACCGGAGACCTGGAGCCCACACACTTCCCCAGCCGGCGGGCGGCCACGGTGGCCGTGCACCACCTGAACACCATCCATGGCTCACCCTTCAGGGTGTTCGGACTGCAGCAGGTGCACAAGGCCAGCGCGGAGGTCAGGCTCAAACCTGTGTGTGTAGACTCACACCTGTGGTGTGCGTTTACTAATGCCAGCTAACCCTTGTGTTGACAGGACACAGCTGCAGGAGGCAGGAAGTACAGACTGGACTTCTCTGTGACAGACTGGGCCAGCGGCAGTGCGGTACGCTTCTTCATATACATTACTAATGTGCTCTAAAAACCACTAACCAGCTGACCAGTTACCAGTCCAGAGCACATGCTTGAACTGCATTCACGGCAGGCTGTTTTAACATTTAATCCTTAAAAACAAGCAGCATGAATATTTACGCTACGAGTACTGATCTAGGAATATATACCTGACCCTGTCAATTTTTGTATTCCTATTATTAATCTAAAAAATTGAATAAACACATTTTCCATTGATGTCTGGTTCGTTAGGATAGAACTGTCTGGAGTCTGAGGGTGCAGAAAAGTTTACCAAATTGTGGCACAAAAGACCCATACAATGTATTGCTGGCTATTGCTACAAATACACCAGTGCTACTCACGCTTTGGTGCTCCAGGATCTTGTTCATTATGTGCTAGTACCTAAAGGATAAGCACTTAAAGGAATAGCTCGCCCAAAAATGAAATCTCACCCTCAAGTAGTTCCAAACCTGTACACAGCGGAAGACATTTTGAAGAAAGTTTGTAACCAGGCTGTTTTGGTCACCACTGACTCCACAGTATCTTTTGTTCTTATGGAAGTCAATGGTGACCCAAAACAAAACTTCAGGCAGAGCAAAGACATGTATGCAGGTTTGGAACTGCTTGAGGATGAGTAAACGATGGCGTGAACTATTCCTTTAACTTTTTAAAATGCACTACTCATTAAATACAAAATCATTAGATACATATGCACAGATACATTCAATGTATGTAATAATCACAAGATGTTATCAGTAATTTTGCAGGATTGTGTATCGCTTTATTAATAAGCAGGTTGTTCATCACCATGGCAACCACTTCCACATCTATGCTGAATGTATTTCCTGTGTGTAAAAATGAACTGTACACATAAGAGGCGTAAAAGTGCTGCTACTGCAACTGTTATTTAAGCGTATTATATTATAGAAGAACTGTTGTAGTCCTTTAATCTCTCGGGTTAGTAGTAGTTAGTACTAGAACGTAATGGAAAATACACTAGTAGCTAAAAAAAGTATAAAAGATACTAGCATGTTTTAAGGATTAAATGTTGAAACGGCTTGCCATACTGTCAAATTCATTTGAATGTTCTGCTTTATAAATGAGCTGACATCCTCAAAATAAATCAGAAGAGCATGTGTAACAATATTGCGGACATGTTAAACGTTACCGTTAGTAATTTACGCAAGTCTGTTATGTAATGTGTGCATGTTGCATCAACCGAAACTATTCCGTCATTAACTAATTAAGAGTTTTCCATCATTTTAGCATGATAATGTACTTTCCCAGCTTTAGAAACATGGCTGAAAACACTGACATCTTTGTGATACCAATGTCACATTAAAAAAACCTAGACTCATGGAGGAGAAGCATGTTCTCAGCATGTTCCTGAGTATAATATAAATATGCACAGGTGTGCATGCTCGAGCAAAGTAATAAATGGTGCTGTATAAATAAGTGGAGACATGGTTGACTGTTAATGCACGATCATTGCATCACAATAGCCCAATCATTTTTGTATAGTTATATTTAATGGGTCACGAGCAGGCTGTGTGTGTGTGTCAGGGCCCGGCGCTGCTCTGCTCGGCGGAGGTCCTGTTCCCCAGGACGGAGCAGCACCGTGCTCCTGAGGTGCAGCTGCACTGTGAGGCCCTGCAGAAGATCAACAGCACGGCCGAAGAGCACGCTTTCTACCAGAAATACCTCGCTCCTGACAGCGCCGTCTCCGCTCAACACTTACCAGGTCAGAGCAACACTGCACGCTGATGTTCTGCTCAGCTCCCAGGCACATTTGACCTTTTCCTTTTCCACTACCATTAATCAAGTGATCAGAATTGTCTGTGAAGGCTGGAAGTGAAAAACAACTTCTATTTTTATGCAAAAATGAGCCGGTTTAAAGTTGGCATGAAACGCAAGTTGAGATTGTCCTTTTTTCCTTAGTGTGAAGTATATCTTGATTTCATCCTTCGCTAACTGGATTGCTCTTTTCTTTTCTGCTGACCCAGTAAGCATTTCACTGTACAAGGGCTATGTCTTAATTCTAGTAGTGCATTTTTCTCATGGGCGTTTAATAATGAAGTTCCATCTCTCTTTATCAGAAAGCATTGCTAATAATTCTGTGCACCTCTTTCAGTCTTCATATATATCTTGCTCGTTATTACTGGTAAAATGTGCTTTGGAAAAAAGAAACGAATCAAGGCGCCTAACAATCATGCAGACCTGTCAGTCCCACAATGCACTGCATCACCCCCCGTCTCTGTGTGCAGACAGCTACGGGAACATGAGCGAGGAGATGCAGCCGTTCTGGTGCTTGGCTCGCGCGGCTGCGTCTTTCATCATGCTCCGAGAGTCCAGCGAGAACACAGAGTTTAACATGGCTCAGGTGGTCAGCGTCACACAGCAGGTCAGTACATACACACGTGCTGCGGTGTGATTACGTGACTGTAAGTGACCCGAGTTATTGTGGAGAGGTTATGATTCATAAACTGAAGATCGCTGTCATGTGTCTCAGGAGCCGAGCGAGAAGCAGCTGATGCTGGACTATGTGGTTCTTCTTCATGACATGCCCTCTCAGGTAACACACACACACACCTGACCTCGTGTGGACACCAGCAGAAGCAGAGGATCACGTGTGTGTTTGTTCTGCAGGAGATCGTTCAGTGGAAGCTGCTGGCGTCCTGGTCTCCAGACAGAGGCGTCAGGCTCCTGCAGACCGAGTGGCAGCCCAGATGCCCTCACGCCACCAAACCACCCAACTAACCCCGAGCTAAACCTGTGCCGGACCGATGAAGACAGACAAGCACGGCTGCTGCAGTGCTCCCCACATCAGTTTGTGTTCATATTTCAATTTCATTGTAATATTTGAATAAAGTTAAATATTGAGTCATTTTCTAGTGCTCTTCTCATTTTTATCAGGTGACAAAAGATTTGAAAGAAAAGTCTATTTATGACCTTAAACTCTCTAGGCATACAAACGTATTTAGTTAAATCCCTATATATATATATATGATATTTGAATCTCTTGGCATCTAGCTGTAATATTTTACGAGGGTGTTCCATAATCATCACAAAATCTGTATTTTGAAGATGTAAGCATCAGATCATGCGGTCTGGATCAGTGATCGATTGATGACATCACCCTGCACTTCAGCATCCCGTCAGATTTCTGACCACTCCGAAGCGCCCGCCCCCTGCACTATAAACACTCCTTTCTGTGAGGTCACGTGTGTCTGGTTCTAGACTGAGCTAGGATGAGGTCATCCAGCTCTGTGCTGGTGTGTGTGTGTGTGTAAACACAGGACTTACGTCACAGCGCTGGTCACCGTCTCTCTGAAGGACACTTTGGGTTTGCCCATCACACACGGGCAGTTATATTCCCTCTCCATCCTCTGAAACACAGCAGTATCCAGGTTCAGTCTCAGTCCGAATGAAGCAGGAGAGCCGTTTAAAGCAGTACCTGCGAGTAGATCTCCAGATGCAGCTCTCCCATGCCCGAGATGATGGTCTCCTTACTCTCCGTGTCAAAGTGGACTCTAAACGTGGGATCCTCTCTGGTGAAGCGATTGATTCCCTTCGAGAACTTGTCTGCGTCGTTCTGAGGGACAGAAGAGCAGTGTTAGTCTCTGAAGGTTCATCTGAGAGAGAGCGGCGTGTGTGTGTGACTCTGGACCTTATTAGAGGGTTGTATGGCCATGGAGATCACAGGATCAGGAACGTGAATGGATTCCTGCAAACACACATTACACAGATATAGCACACTTTCACTGTAGCTGCAGCTGTGCAGTGAACTAAACCAGCATTACAGTCAGCTAAAACAACACTGCCATCACTATACTCCTATATATTCCTATACTTGAACGCAGATATGTATTAGGGTTTCAGAAAAATGTGTGAACGTTTGTATTTTAAATATATCTTAAAATAAATGATATTAATATAAATATACACATGTGCATGCCAATGTTTTAATATAATATAATGCACACAGAGCCATCAATTTTGAACTATGTAAGTGATGGTTTAAAAAAAACTAGTTGCCCAGGTAACGGTTCTCATTTTGTTTAACTGGATGTACTAAACTTGGCAAAAAATATTATTTATGAACCCCTAAAACTGTTAAAAACTTACTTAAAATAAACGTATGTTTCTTTTGATAAAACTAGACGTTAATAATATTTGAAATAGAATCTGTTGTTGATGATGGTGAGGGTTACTGTACCATAGAGAGGTCGACGCTGGCGCGGGTGGTGAAGGTGTCTCCGCTGGCGCAGTCGATGCCGAACAGAGCAAAGATATCTCCAGCAAACACCTTCTCCACGTCCTGAGGAGCACACCAACGGTTACCTTCACCATCACAGACCTTTCCCTCAGATTGAGGATCGGCGCTCACTTCAGTCCTGTTACAGTCACTAATCTGACCGGCGCTTACCTCCATCTGATCGGCGTGGAGCCGCACGAGTCTCTGGACCCTCACCCTCTTCCCCGAGCGGGTGTTATAGATGTACTCGGCCTTCCTCAGACAGCCCTGATACACCCTCATGTACGTCAGCTGCCCGAAGCGCCCGGCCTGGACACACAATGAAGGTCAGACACCGCCGAGAGACTACTCACAGCAGCTTACAGCTCCGTCTCACCTCCAGTTTGAAGGCCAGCCCGACGAACGGCTGCGAGTCGTCTCTCGTCGGGTCCATCAGGATCTTGGAGCCGTCGCTAGAGTCCCTGAAACAGGAATAAAGAATTAGCATACGTCCAGCCCACATGTTGATCTGAACCAAAATGCATTCATTCTTCACCACTAGGTGCTGCTTTTAGAGCGTTGAAAAACTCACAAACACTGCTTTAAATTAACCGGAGGGGACGAATCATTTGGGAGCCGTTGAACAAATAAGGTAAAAAATAAATTCATATGATAAGACAATGAAGACACTCGCTAAAAAAGTCTTAAAACAACAGAAACTTCACTGGCCCTGATTACAGCGTGTTCAGACTCACGGATCGTTGAGGATGGCGTAGTTCTGGACTTCAGTGGGGTTGGGCAGATACTCCAGCACGGCGTCCAGCAGCGGCTGAACTCCTTTATTCTTCAGAGCGCTGCCCACCAGAACAGGAGTGAACGCTCGCTGGAGAGTCGCCCGGCGCACAGCCGCCTGAAACCAGAGACACAGAGGGTGAGAGTCTGTCTGTGAATGGGTGCCGTCAGAATGAGAGTCATCACAGCAATCCACAGTCCATCGGTTAACATCTGGAGAAGACACTAGATCACACTAATCCAGCTTTAAGATGGCAAACACAATATAACGCTTCATCCAGTGCATCTTATCAGCTGTTAGGACTCTCATTCTGACGGCACCCATTCACATTTCCACAAACTCCTACGGTCACTGGTGGGTGAATAAATGATGACAGAACGGTAATTTCTGGGTGAGCTGTTCCTTTCGTGAACATCGGACAGATCTCGACTCAGACTGAAGTGTAAGCAGATGCTGTCTGTGTAGGAAGCACTAGACCTTGATGTCTCCCACCGAGGGCACTCTCTCCTCCAGGAACATCTCTCCCAGCGTCTCATCAGCGTTCGCCACACACTCCACCAGCTCCTGCCTGCGCTCGGCCGCCTCGGAGCGCATCTCCGCCGGGATCTCATCGTAACGAATGCTCTGCCTGCGAGAGAAAGCGGAGACACTGGCAGGACATCTGCGGATATGAAGAGCTGCGGAGAGCTCAGCATCAGCACCACGCTTTACCCAAAAGGGCCCTCGAAGAAGAGGCTGCGCTCCTCGATCAGATCCACGATCCCTCGCAGGTTCCCTTCCAGCCCGATCGGGATGTTGACAAACGCTGCATTCTGATTCAGTTTAGTCCTGAAAAAACAAATCAACAAAACAAGGTTTTAAAAAGCATTCATTTCAACAGAAATACAATATAAAAATAATGTTTTGTATTTTAATACACTTCAAAATGTTATGATCTCTGTGATGCAAAGCGGACTCAGCGTCACATGATCCTTCAGAACACACTGACTACTTATTATTACTATTATTAGAGTTACCAATATCTGCTTAATATGAACCTGGGATGCTGTTATCAGGGTGAATTACAAAAAATCAGGGTGATTTCTGAGGAGTCACGTGACAGACTGGAGTAACAGCTGATCATCACATCTTGAAGTTCGAGCACACGGTGTTGGTGAAGCTGACCGGAGCTGCTGCAGCGCTCGGCCGGGGTTGGCTCCCTGTCGGTCCAGTTTGTTGATGAAGGTGAGGAAGGGCACGGTGTAGCGCTTCATCTGCCGGTTGACGGTCATGGTCTGACACTGCACTCCTCCGACGGCACACAGCACCAGCACAGCTCCGTCCAGCACCCGCAGAGAGCGCTCCACCTCGATCGTGAAGTCCACGTGACCTGAGAGACACATCTGACCTCAACAATGTGCTGAATATATGACGATGACCTGCATCAATATCAAAATCATCATAAAGCAGCTGGAGGCTGTGGATGCGAGCATGAAGGACTGCAGTCTCCTAGTGATGGACCGATGGGGTGCTGCGGTCACCTGGTGTGTCGATGATGTTGATGTTGTGATCTTTCCACCTGGTGTATGTGGCAGCGGACTGGATAGTGATTCCTCTCTGTCTCTCCAACTCCATGGAGTCCATGATCGCTCCCACTCCATCCTTCCCTCTCACCTGAGACACACACACACACACACACACACACAGTGAGCTGCGTCCCTGGACAGCGCTGGTCTGAGGGCAGGTCCGAAAGAGTCGCTGACCTCGTGCATCTCCGCTATTCTCCCGGTGTAGTACAGCACTCTCTCGGTCAGGGTGGTCTTCCCGGAGTCGATGTGCGCCGAGATCCCGATGTTCCGGATCAGCTCGTTCGGTGTGAAGCCATTCGAGCAGCAGCGACTACTGATCACAACCTGACACACACACACACACACACACACACACATCAGAGAGACATCACACAGACTGAATATGTGACAGGAACACACACACACACACACACACACACCTGTTTGAGCGTGACGCGGCCCGGTGTGTGTAGATGCAGGTGAGTTAAAGCCGAGGCTGCTCTCAGAAGCCGCATGGTGAGCTGCTGTAGATGTGTGTGTGTGTGTGTGTGTGTGTGTGTGTGACACACGCGAGCTCAAAGTCACGCAGACCGGCTGTTTGCGAAACAGCTTCCTGTTCTACGGTGAGCAGAGAGGGACAAAACAGACCAACGATATTCCAAACGATTTATATTACTCAATAAAACCTGCTTTGTTTTTAGGATTTTTTCAAATTAACTTGTCCCTACTTTTATTATTTCCCTTTTAGTTCTTGAATCTTTTGTTTTTCTATATTGCACACTAGTGCACTATTGTTAGTAGTGTTTATTCTCTATTTTAGCATTAAGCAAACGCATTGCAATGGTCTCGTATGTTTTATTTATTTGTATTATTTAAGTACACTGGGTAAATAATAAATCAAGCCCTCGCGTAACATTATAACCCAATAGACCCACGTGATACCTGCTACTGTAACTATCGCGACTTCAAAGGGACCAAGTACAGTCGATTACGGGAATAACTATTGTATATAAAGATGAACAGGGCGAATTTCATTGAGATCTGCTTTAAATATTTATAACACAGTCAGTCATGTAACTCTATATCAGTGAAGCTGAGTGGCACTGACGCTGAGTGAACACACAGAGGAGCTCCATCCTCATCCGCAGAAGAACAGGCCTCTGTTTCCTCTGATTTAAACAGGCCAATATAATAATGATATTTCAGGCTGATCCTAGAGGTTTCTGTCTCGTCTGTGGATCCTCTGAAGTGTTTTCAGTGACCAGTGTGATTCCTCCAGAAATATATTACACTTGTGTCTATACCTAAACCCAAAATGTGTTATTTTAACTGTTTTTATTGTTTCAGGAAACTCACCATAATGTCAGGATCCAGGAATCAGCTTGTGATTTGGCCAAAGACAGGGTCCATTATACAGCAAACCGATCAGCATGTTAGTCAAGTCAGTTAACATGACATGAAGAATGCAAGCTGCTCACAAAATGAATCAGATCCACACTTTTAATGCCCTAATTATTTACAAATCAGGGAAAGGTGTTTTCTTCATGTCACCCATGGAAAAAAAGATCTCATCCTCATGAAAAACAATCTGCTAAGCATGCTGGGGATAAACAGAAGACTAACCAGTAACCAGTGCCATATGTCATTTATTGTTACTAATGCTTTCTTAATGAAAAGCCTTCTGATTCAAGAGAGGTGCAGGTGTTTGTAGATGCTAAAAAGTTATAATGATCAGTGGTCTTGGGTCTCTGGAGTCGTGTCAGAGATGAAAGATTGTCAGTACAATGTTCTAAAGCTTTGAGCAAATGTTCTCTGTTGAACGGGACATGAAAGACGTCTCTCAGAGCAGACTACATTCCCCAGTCCCTTCTTATTTAGTAAGGGTTTTTCTGAGACACAGATGACCAAATAAAAGTGATAAATCAATAAAAAAGAAAGAAGTTCCCAAATAAACCAAAAAATTACATGAAATATATATATATATATATATATTGTATTATCATGTACCATCAAAATGTGTGCAGTGTGCATTTTTGGCCCTGACTGAGTTCACTAACATCCTCCACGATGACGGCCCCCTCAAATAGTGCCCTGCTTCGGGGTCATTTTAGAGACAGAGCTTCATTAGTTTAGTTCAGAAGTGTTTGGTTAGGGTTTGAGCTCAACTCTGCCAGACAGACACTCTCTAGGAACAGGGTGTGAAAATCCCTGGTATCAGGAGTTCTAACCATAACTATTTTATTTCTACACTAGTTTATTATATAATATTTCTTTCGAAATGTGAAAAAGTGAAGTGAGGCTTGACAGCAATATCACACAGTCAAGGAAGAACACAAAATGAGAAACATTTATTTAAAAAAATCCATTTCATGCCATTTGTGTTATTTTTTATTTTACAAATGTTTACAGAGGAAGGTTTTTAGAGGGTTTATGGTGATTACTTCAGCATCAGTAAGTGCGTTACAGAGGCAGCTCTGGTCCTGGAAGCTGGTTAAGACTGATCTCGGTTTATCTGAGCCCTAATGCTCCTTCTGAACTCTGAATTAAGCAGATATCTGAACACTTGTGCTTAATCAAACACAGATGACTCAGCTCAAGACTCTTAAGACCTGAGTAACAGACACATCCCAATCCTCCAGAACCAGCAGACCTGACAGCATTTGTGTTGCTTTACTTCATTCAAACGCATTAAAAAAAAAAAAAAATGAGGATTTTGTAACACGGTAAAAGGGAAAACAGCTTCATTTTGTCACAGATGTGCAGCCTGTTTCACACCGCAGACACAAGCAGTGTGTGTTTAACAGAGCTGATCACACACACTTAAAGTGACAGTGCACTGACGATGGATACAATCAATAAGATTTGACATGTTGTGATATGGGAAAGCTACAGTACACTACAGGTGACAGTATGGAAATAGTCTATCGTGCGCAGTTCAACAGTTTATCAGTGACCCACTACTGATAGCCAGTTTAAAACTTTTTTTGCTGCTGCTCAGGTTTGTGGTGTAAAACAGGCGTAAGAAAGTCACTGGCAGATACAGTAAGAAACATCAGCACCGGAGTAGATTCCCGTCAAGAGTGTTTTATTGTGAGTTTTAGTGCTTCTTCCTGCCGGAGCCTTTAATGTTGAGTTCATTATAATGGGTTGGACGTCCTGCGGCCGCTTCAGCATCTCTGTGAACACACAATAGTAAAGAAATCAATCACTGTCCTGTTAAACACGACATAACTCATCTCCCTGTGGCCCTATATTCTCTTTAAACGTGACCTTTGACATTATGGTGTGGTGTAATAAGGCGGTGCATCATGCATCAGCTGGCTTGCTGGGTTATTTAAAGAACATTAACTACATGCAAGCCAAGCTCTTCCTTCTGAATCTTCCAGTCTGTCTCTTCACTGAAAGCAGAAAACTTACTTACTAATACTAACTCTTGAATGAACCACACATATTTGGTGTAGCTGTGCCAGAATGGTAAATATTTCATATGAATAAGTTATCTAGAGGCCATGCGTCTTCTGAAAGAAGAAAGAAGAAATCCAGCAGCATGGCTTCAGCAGTGGGGTTTAAGTACATAAGGGCATGGGTTACTGGGTGGAGACTTGAATGAACAACTATGGCAACAGACAAGGTGGGCGGAGATATGAGTTCACTGACAAGAGTCCAGGATTAAAACGACACAGGAATTTATCTGACAGAGATCTGGGCTGGCACATCCAGCTGGACTGTTACGCATACGTTTTTATTTACATAATATGGAGTGCGTACTGTGTATTTATTATGCATATATAACTACACGCTCACAGTATATATTTTGAAATATTGACCGATTTTTACCTTGATATCATTTATATTATATTTAAATATATTTAATATTTAATCGTACCATTTTTCATTAATATAATCATGTTTATATAATAACACACAAATATTCTGTGTAAACAAAAATGTTCATTTTTGGATGTGATTAATTATTAGACAGTAGTTAAGCAAATACCTTTTTCAAATTCAAATGTTATTTTTGTCACATTCCCTTACATACACAAATAAACTAATAATAAAATAAAAAAGAATAAAAAGAGAATAGAAGTAGAATAGAATATAACTATATAAATAAAAATATACAAAGTCAGCAAGACGACAACAACAAGTATGTCAGTGCTAGTGTCCCGTGTGCTGTGCAGTGTAATAGTGAACAGTGGGTATACTGGGGACAAATGCTATGTAAATTCTACTCATTTATCCCTGCGTAGGCTTCTCCCAACTGCAAATACAAATGATTAGTGCAAACTGAAGTACAGATAATGTGGAGCGAAAGTGTCCATGTAAAAACCATGTGTGTGGATGAGCAAAATGGATCAGTACTGATTGAGAGACCTGCGGGAAGAAGCTCCTCGTTCTCTCTGTGTTGGCCTTCAGAGAGCGTTGTCCTTTTTTTTCTGTCTTTTGAAATATATTTAATAATCATCAAAAAACTCCTAATGCCAAGCCAGTTTTTCACTCCATCTTTGAGTGCCTTGCTGAGTCGGAATCCTGCATCCAGAGAGCACTGATCTACGGACTGGTACGCCAGGTGTTGTCATATGTCTTTTATATCTGATAACAGTTAGCTGCGAGGCTGGTTTGGGTGGCTGACCTGCGAGTGTGTTGTGGTGCTGTGATGGCAGCTTGGTGAACCGCTCGGTGTCTCGGGGCTTCCAGACGGGACATGGGTGCAGACGCCTGGAATCGAGACACCTCCCTCTGCCATTCCTCATCGAATGACTGGGCCTCCGCTGTGAAGACAAATCACTGGGTCAGAAAGGAGTGAAAGTTTCCAGCTACTTCAGGAAATTCCTTTCTTTTGGCCCACAGCGGCCTCATTAAGTTACGTAATTAGGAATTGTAATTAGTTGTCTGCAAGGTGAAAATCAGGACACATACACCTTAACAGCATATATAAGCTGTTCACAAAGCTGCTGAGACTCTACTAAGGAACAGAGTTAGTTGCTTTGGATGATGCCAGTGTGCTTATTAACTATGCACACAGTGACTGGCTGAGAGGAGAGTCTCTGTCAGAGGTTTATTCAGAGCGGAATGTTATGTTGCCATATTCAGATAAAGATTTTAAAATAAAAATGTAATTGTCATATGCAAATAATGATTTTAAAATGCAGGCTAAGTGTCTCTAATAAACAAGTATATGTTGGCAGCCTCTTACATCTGTACTTCGCAAACAACCCGCCGATATGCATATGAAAAGCCTTTTCATTTTACAGAAAGAAACACTTCTACGCGTGTTTGTCTTTGTAAATGCCTCACTTTCATCCATGTTCTGGAAGTCCTGGTTGAGCTCCTTCTCGCCCGTTTTCCTGTTCTCTTTCCTCTCGATGACGTGGCCTCTGTCCTGGATGTGATGGCCAATGGACATCTTCTCCAGCCCGCTCTCAGAGTCCTTCAGACTCCTCCTGGTCTCCTTTATCTAGACACAGCACAAAGCACAATCATGACCCTGGAGCGCAGGAGCTGCTGATGTGTGCCAGTGTCTGAGAGCAGGACTCACTCCTCCAGGAGCACAGCGCGTCTGAGACGAGGCCTGGAAGACTTTGGCCGGCTCGTCTCCCACTTTAGAGTACGTCATGACAGAGGACGAGGAGAACGAGTGGCTGCTGGGGTCTGGAGACATGTTCCCCTGCGGGAAACAGTGACACAAACATCTGAGGGACTATCCATTAATAACTGCAGCGCACTGAATTCAGTCGAGTACTCAGGAGTCATTAGTTCTTCAGGGTAAGGTCAGACTTACAAAATGTCTATGCATCGCCTCCGTCCTGTTCCTCATGCTGTCCATCATAGCGAAAGGATTCCTGAAGAAATCCAGCTCCTGTTGACATTTAGCACACATTTAGTACCTTCACATTCAGAGCCCTGTATGATCTCAACAACACAAGCTGAAGTCTCCTTAGGACTTCTATATCTGCGTTTAATCATTTTCTTATATTAAGAGATTCGATGTAGGCCGTGTGTTGCTGTGATGATGTTCCCCAGCTAACGTTCCAATGAAGTTATAGAAACATTATTGTTTGGGCGTTCTTTGAACGTTTTAAAACATTCCACTAACAACTCAATCCTAACGTTTTTAAAATCCGTAAAAGCAAAGTCACTCCGGAGCTTATTTTATTCATTGTGAACTGATATGAAATCTGTAGGTGAAGCAGCTATGACATTTCAATCCGTGGTTCAGCAGCAGTGTCCGGTCCGTGTCGACGGAGCAATGACACGACACGGTAAGGTCTGAGGAACCAAACACAGAGCAGACTCTGTACACACACACTAGAAACAGCCTGAAGGGAGCACAACAACACACGGGCTGTGAGGACACACTGGGAGTCATACGTCACACTGGAGGTCAAAGGTCACTGCACAGGTTAGAGTTCACTGGCCTTACAGCATCTAGAAGCTGAGATGCATGGGAGAAACTAAACTGAAGATCATAAACTGGCAGCTGAGGTGGCATGTTATGCAGCGTCCGCTAGTGTGACAAGCTACATGGAGCTGGGATAGACTAAAATAAATGACTAAGTATTATTATAAACAGAAACCGTTTACTGTATGTTAAAAATGCATTTGGTACACCAGGACTATTGAAGTCAACTGCAAAGAAAATATTTTAAACAGAGAATACTTTTTTTGCTCAAAGAATATAACATAATTCACTCAACCATTCTTCTCCTGCGACTTAGGTCTTCTGCTATTTTAGAGAGAATCACAACACATACACAAGCTTTAACGTATTTGACGTAATCAGTCTTGTTTACATCCGGGGGAAGGAACGCACATGTGTGTAATCTGTAGCTGTCGGTCACATCTAGAAGAAAGCATGCGTACGCGTTGTGATACTGTCTAAAAGACATAACTCAGAGGAGAACGGTTGAGTAAATGATCTTTGCTCAAAAAAAGTATTCTTGTAGCATCGCAAAACTAAAGTTGAGCAACTGATGATGTTTTACTATGTTTCTGGATTATTAGTTGTGGGGCTGTCTATGGAGGGACAGATAGCTCTCTGATATCATCAGACTTATCTTCATTAGTGTTCTGAAGATGAACGAAGGTCTTACGGGTTTGGAACGAAATGAGGGTGAGAATTTAATGACAGAAATTTCATTTTTGGGGTCAACAAACCCTTAAAAAACTGTACTTGAAGACGAGAGAGTAACATTACTGATATAAAAGGCCACTTTCATGACTGTTTCTTTGCTTGATAGCAATATTTAAATACATGATATGCATGTTTCAAAGTGACATTATGATAAATAAGTCATAAGTTACCATAAACACTAGTCAATATATTCAGCAGTATATTAACCATATTGCAAAGACAAAATAAGTTAATTATGAAATTACATCATTTCTACTTAGTCGGGTGAAAAAGCACTCTTCAGTTCAATTTCCACTCAACAAAAATGCATTTTCATTAAAGGGCATGCAATTAAGTATCCCAAAATGAATTATTTTATATTATAGTAAATTATTTCTGTAATTAGTACTCTTTTTAAAAGTATGCTACTCTGTGATTTATAATTACAAAACAGTTTTAATGTCTGATTGATGTTTGAGTTTTAGAAAAAAGAAAGTTTCAAAGGCAAACATGTCAAAATATATTTGCAAAAATACAAATTGGGAATAAAATGGTACAACGCATGAAGATGACATGGAGGTAAAGCCAACATGTTCAAAGTCTTTAATTAACTCAACATGTAGGAGAATCCCTCTTATAAGTTAAACACAACTAGAAATAATCAGAACTGAAAACACAGGGCTAGATACACAAAGGACAACACAGTCAGCTACACAGACTAAGGGGAAATCTGAAATGAACTACAAAGAAGCCCAGAGACATAGGAACAAAAGCAAAACCAAACATAATCCCGCCAAAAACCTGTGTCTGTTATGAATGAGGACGTGAAGCATGTGGGTTCATATGCAACAGCTTATTAACAACTCAGAGTGAAGCAGGACAGGGTCGATCACCGGCAAACAAACACATCAGAGGCGAAGACAGCAGAATAATCCAGAAACGTAGCGTAGGTCAACAACAACAACAAACCGAGTCCAAGGGGCGAGACAAAGGCGTAAATCCAAACGGGAGCAATGGTCGGCAATGATAAATCCACAAGAGAACAGTTGAAAATGAACAAGAAACACAGGATTGACACCTGATAATTAGACTGTGGGGCGGAGACAGGAATGAAACACTATGGCAACAGACAAGGTGGGCGGAGACAAGAGTTCACTGATATGAGTCCATGGATGAATACAGACACACACAGTTCATGGAGAGCTGGAGTGCCATTTAGAGCTGGGCTGGCACATCCAGCTGATCGTTACAGTGTCTGTTTGAATGTTAGAGTAACTCTGGGTGCTGAGAGCGCAGAACCACTCCCAAAACTGGTAGCTGTCATTCTGGCTATGGCATCTAATAATGGAGAAGCAGCTCGAGTTTCTCTGAAGGTTTAGAGCAGCACTGCCTCAGCGGCTTCTTACGGTCCAGCCGTTTAAAACCATCATCACTTCTCAAGCTAATAAAGCCCCTGGAGAGCGTGGTCCGGATATCTGCTCATGGAGTAGTTAAGATTAATATGAGCATTAGAAATATGTACATTACAGAATCAATGTGATTCTCAATGTCAAAAGAAAGAGGGGTAAATGATTCATATAATTTGATGTGAATGGCACAGTTAACTCATTGTTTCGAATGCTGTTGATGTGTCCTGCAGGGAGAAATCAAAAGCCACGGGTTGTAGTTGATAGTTGACATGAGCTGAGCTGTGTGCGTCACAGTTAATACAGCTCACCATACAGCCAGCTGCTCGAGTCTGTGGCTTCTTTAACTTATGTCTTCATTCCCCCTTTTCAGGGGTGTAACACTCACCGTGTATTTTTAACCCGTCAGAGGATGGGTCACGTACGCTATTTAGGGTGGGCTGTGTTTAGAAGACACAGGCCTGAGGTCACGACCCATTTATGCTGCATGCTATCAGAGAAGAATGATTCAACAGACCCAGGGGGGAAAACACACTTGATTTAGCAAGTGAGCCACACAGGAGAGCTCTGGGAAGAGGAACCAGTTCTGGGAATAAGCACAGCACCATCAGTACTTCAGACACTGACAACATTTCTCAGGTTACTCCGTCGCTAAACGCGCATGTGACTCACAAGCTGCTGCGCAAGTTTGCCAAATGTGTCTCTGGAGCACAGCAGCAGTCATCAGAGCACAGGTGTGTGTGTAGCAATGGCCAACAATACATCATATGGCTTAGTTATATGATTTGTTCCGCCATAAACCTGAAATATTCAGATGAGGAAATCACCAGCTCCAGGCTGATTAGTTGGGCTCTCTGGCAGTTTGGATTATAAAAACACCGTCAGTCTGTTCCAGTGGTATCTGGGCAGGGTGAGCACCTGTCTGCATTTGGCAGGACAGTCCTGAAACTGAAAGCCATGGCCTGATTTTGGCTTTGGAAGATAGAATCACACAATCATCTGTCCTAAATGTTCTTCAACCAATGTATTAGTGTGTGTTTTTTACCATTTATATAGTTAGGTGTTGATTTATATTTTATATTGCTATAAAGGCGAAGTTTTAAAAGCATTAGAGCCAGACCGATATATCGGCAGGCCGATATTAGGCATTTTCCAAACTATCGGTATCAGCATTTATAACGGCCGATAAATGAATATTTCAAAGCCTGCCTCTGCTGGACTGGAGCTATCGAGGACTGAATGATTCAGTACACTGTTAGCAGCTGATATTGTGCTGTAGTTGTTATTGATCAGAACTGAACAGAATTTGTCTCCAGTCCTATTCAAACTTATATTTATGAAGCTTACCAAGTCTTTTATAACTGGTCACTTTGGACTAGTTTCTTTTTAAAATGCATTGTCATATTATGTTAGTTAAAACTCATAAATAACTACAAATAACTAATGTGAGGGAAATCTGCTTCTGAAATAAAAAATTAAATTAAATAAAAAATATTGGCCGATATATTGGAAAATCGGATTTTAAAACCAACAAATCGGCCTTCAAAATCTTATATCGGTCGGGTTTTAAAAAGCATACATCTCTAGAGGGTGCTGTATAGTTTTGTGCACACTATGTACAGAAACTGAATGATCGAATGTAAAAACACTCAAGTTTGTCAGACCGTCTGCTTCTGTTGAAGTGCGTGGTTCTTGGCCAAATTAAGCTGCAAAGTGGACCAGACTTATGCCGACAGTCTGTGGTCAGTGAGTGACCCTAAAACAACTGGAAGTCCATCCAGAGCCCTGACCCTCAGGTGAGCAGCTGTCTTCACGGCCTCGGGGAAGGCTAGCAGCTCATAAAGCACTGTGAGGAGGCTGGCATCAGATGAAAGTAATTACCAGGGATAAATATACTGAGAGGTGGGGATTACAGACGGACTGGGACTAAGTTTAGCGCTCTGCGCTGCCGGAGTGACCAGCTGGTCGTTGTGACGCTCCGTTACGGTGACAAGACGTCCACTGTTAGCTTACAGCAAACAAACAACTCCTAAAAGCAGCTTGACGTTAAAACGCTGACCCCATTTCAGCTGTCAGGAGTCCAGGTCATATTTTAGAAATGTTACACAAATACAAAATAACAATTAAACACATTCCCTCCAATAATCCTCTTAGTATAGCTGATTTAAAGGACAATTCATTCGACTATGTTTATAATGTAATACTAACACACTGTTACACTACACAAATATACATTCAGATACATGTCAAACAAACAAGCAAAAGAATCGATTTTACACAGGTATAGCTGACGTCTTAATGTGTCCTGTGGTGTGATGGAAAAAAGTCAAAAATGAAGTGAAATAATAACACTGAAGATAAACCTCTCTAATGCTGTTTGTAAGCTCATTGTGCAGTGAGTCAAAATGATACACTGATATCAAAAAATGATACAAATTTTACAGACAACCACTGGACACAATCCAAGTTTTATATTTTTTTACTACATATATATTAGAGAGTGTATTGTATAACTCCCAGAAAAACTGTGTCAGTAGAACAGAGCCCAACTGCTGTCTAAAAATATTCCATCACATAAAAGAGCTTGATACAGAGCAGTCCCCTCAGCTACAGTGTGACCTACAATTACACAGCTGCTGAAAGTCCTGCATGAACCTAGCTTACTGAGAATCAGGGCCAGTGAGGAAGATGATGTGTGACTGAAGAGAGGTCCCAGCTTTAGTAGCCAAGTGTGTAAACCGCTCCAGGTCAAAGAGGTTACACGACAACACAGGTTGAAGGAAGAATAAGGAGCTTGCATTAGTGAAGACTCACCCAGTCGCTGTTGGGCTGAGCCGGGGCCCTGTGACCCCTGTGATGGCCGTCTGTGATGCTGGACATAAAGCCCTGACCGAAGGGGTCAGAGAAACCCCCCATCATCTGCCGAACGCGCTCATGATGCAGCTGGAACGGATCGCTAAAGGAGAACGTCAGAAGAAAAATACAATAAATAACAAACATCATAGTTTTTGTAATATTCCTCTGATATGCATCGAGAGCAGAGGAGCTACTTACAGACAAGAAACTTCAGTTACACTAATAACATAGTAAACAGTGCTGAAAATCCTGCATGGAATTTAATAATTAATAAAACATTCATATATTTAAAGTAGTTTCTTCTGCATTTATTTGATCCAAAGTAGAGCAAAAACAGTTTCATTTGTACAAATATTTATAATATTTAAAATATCTGTTTTCTATTGGAATGTATTTTTAAACCTAATTTATTCCTGTGATTTTAGCACCATTACTCCAGTTTTCATTGTCAATTTCATTTTAATTCGTTTTCAGGTTTCTTTGATAAATAGAAAGTTCAGCATGTCTTTAATAAAATCTTACTGTTACTATAAATGTTTACAGGTAGTGAATAATTTCCATACTACATTCTCCACATTATTACAACAAGCAATGCACAAATCTAGTTTATATATGATTTTGTATTTTATTGTTTTATTTATTGAAAGAAAACATGAACATTTTTATTAACATAGCAAGTGTGTTTTTACTGCATATGACCACTTCATAGCCTATATTATACAAACAAACAAATATATAAACCAGCAACATTATCTATAACTCAAAACAAAACCTAAACTAATCAAATAAAAACCTATTTCTGTTTTGAACCAAAACATCTTGCACTACAGTAAACCTGATCTCCAAACACCTCACACACTGATGTGTTTTATAATGATTGTAGACTGGGTCAGTAAGGTTATATTTTCAGATCGTGTAATATAAGAGTGAGGCAGACTCACGCAAAGAAGGGGTCTTCTTCGAGGCGTCTGGACATCCTGCTGCGCGGACTGCGGCTCTTCTGAAGCACGCGCTGCAGTTACTATCGAAACCCCGCACGGGGGCGCACGTGACCAGCTCTGGGCGTATGGATTGGCTGAACACCGCCGCGCTGGCCACGCCTCCATACGCGGTGTTGCGTTTGTTTGCATGTGCTGTCATGGAAACTCTTATTATTATTATTATTATTATTATCTAGAAACTTCCACATATGTGAACCTGGAGCACAAAACCAGGAATAGGGTCAAAACTGTCCTAGTGATACAGTAGCATAACTGTAAAACTATATCAGAAATACAGAATATCACAGGATCTCCCCTATATTAAAACTGAGCTAAAATAACACTTCATTTTGACATGTTTACTCTCCTTTAACAGTCAGAAGCAAAGCATGCTGGGAACTAGAAATCGGCTTTAGCTCATTCAGTACATGTGTGCTTATTCACATTTATATGGGAACATCTATGAGCAATATTCCCAACAAAAGATTAATAATTATCAATATTAGATTTATTTCTAAATCTATTTGCATGTATCAGTATATAGCCAATCAATATATACTGCCAATGCATAAACCCAGTATACTGAATATATAAGCGCTATGTTCCAATATATGGAACATGTATTATGTAATGCATCACATTATTTGCATTATATTCCCATATAATGTTGCTCCTTTAAGGTGTCAGAGACACAAAGTGGTCATGGAATAGAGTTATAACATTATATGTGTATAAAACAACGCTCTCTGTTATCAGTCCACTGAAGAACACCAACAGAGACCTGATACTCTGGCATCTGTCTCACACACACACACACACACACACTCATGTGTTCTGGGGTGTCTCTCTCTCTTCATAGGTGTAATGGTGTTTGTACTG
>JAUYWG010000013.1:53262-68061 GCA_034779775.1 Enteromius afrohamiltoni
TACTGGTATTCCTATCTTTGTGGGGACAATTGGTCCCCATAAGGTGATAAATACCAGGTGCACACACAGACACACACACACAGAGAGAGAGAGAGAGAGAGAGAGAGAGATTTAGTTGACTTCCTTTGCAAATTGCATGGATTACTCTAAAATATAAGAAACCAATGTGCTTTAAATTAAATGATTATAATCTTAATTCACTTAATGAAGGATTGTGAAAGTCTGACAATAATCAGTGTTCTACTCTAAGGTTAACCCTGTCTGTATTAAATGTTTCAAAATGATTAACTGTTGAAAACATACATTTAGAAAAGTTATCAAATGTAATGTAATCAGTTAATTTGTGTTAATTAATTTGTGTTTTCAATTAATTGAAAACGTTACAAAACTTATTACAATTTTAGATTAACTTAAAATTGTTTTTTAATTGTTGATAGATTAGGATAGAAATAGATTTAGTTAAAATTCACAGTCTTTAATTGAACAGGATTCTTTATTTACCCACTCCTGTTAAACATACAATCAGCTGACAAAGCAGCACTCCCACAATCCTTTACTCTTTCTGAGCCCTTTTTTTTGTCTGTTTCTTTGGGGAAGGTGGTCGATTAGCTCATAAAGAGTGAAGATGCAGAAGGAAATCTCATCATATGCTGTCCTTGTGCCATTCTCAAAAAGGCAGGCAAAGACAGGGACCACTGAGGCATCAGGAGACATCAGCTCAGCATAGGCCAAGTCTGAATAAGCACTAGGACCTTTATATATGATCCAAGGCCCTGACCAGCTGTCTGGATCTCGAGGCAGAAGACTGAGGTAAACACCCAGGTCACGACGGGTCTTTGAGCAGGTGGGGTGAGTATATACCACCCATGTCGGTGGAAGGAAGTTCAGTGGAGATGTGGTGACAGCAAGTGGGGAGTAGATGGACCTCAACTGTCTCAGAAAGTGTTGAGATTGCCCAAACTGATAGATTGGGGCTGGAAATCCAATCACACTGCCATGGCACCCATTCTTTGGCTCCACTAGTTTATGCACCAGCTGTCCATCGTGAAAACCAGCCCCATTATCAAAGCTAAGAGCCTGCACCCGGCAGCCTGATACACTCCGGGCGTTGCAGTACAAAATGTTGACTCCATTTTCCTCATCTACTGACACCATCTGACACTCCACACACTCGGGCGCAGACAACGCCTCTCCAAAATGCCACACATTGCCATGTGTGTCACTATAAAAGCAAAACATATGTGACGAAGTCTTACACATCCTGCCAAAACAATTTCTGCAGTCTATATGGTAGGCATAAGCAGGGATTATTAGCCTTCCAGATTTTAACTGGGTTCCATGGCCTGGACCCACAGCAAAAGTGGCCCACTCTGCAATAAAAAAAACGCACACACACTATGGTTTAGAAATTATTTTTACATTTCTGACATCCAATTAAATGCTTTCTATAAAGTCAAAAAAGTAAGGCTGTATCTTACAGAAAACAAAAATATATGGTAATACACAGCGAAATGTAATGCAATTTAACACATTTCCAAATAGTGAAAACTAGTGCTTATATTTTCAATATACAACAATATATGCATTGACAATATATGGCAAAATTTTGATACATACAAATATATTTATAAATGAAGACAAATCTAATTGCTTATGTTGTCATATATATATATATGTACATATGTACATGGAACGAGTTACAGTTTTTCTCAATAGGTTTAGCTCAATTTTTGAATGGAAATTTTATTCAAAACAATAAGTTCAGATCTCTGAACAATTAACTTCTTGTTCACATCAGATTGGAATTTCTTATTGATTTGAGCAAATTGCAAATGATTTGGCACATGTGTGCAAACAGTAAGTACAATTGTCTGTAAGTACAGTTAACCTCATATGGCTTGTTGTTCAAAACTGACGAGTCGATTCTCAATTCTCGTTTTTCATTGTGTAAGCCATCAAATTCAAAAAGATCCATTCAATTATGAAAAGTTAGTATACACGCATGTATATTCCATAAATATCTGACATTGACATTGTTTGTAATGTCTGCTAAATTGGCAAATGACCTTGAATTGTAACATAATTTAAGTCAACCATTTAACCAATAAGATTTGGGAGCATATACATGTAGACTGTCCACATCACAATTACTATTAAGATTAGGTTTTGAAGAATGAATGAAATGTTTTGTGTGTCTAACTACGTTTTGCAGACAAGGAATTAAGTTCAGAAGTTCCAGCAAACAGTTGTGACATTTGCACTCACAGTTTAGAGAATGTAAAGACTGTTTCCAAAAATGTGCCAAAGCAATTGTGAAAAACTGTAAAGCAGACTTCTAGTTCCCAGCATGCTTTGTTCTGACTGTCATAGGAGATTTCAAATTAAGTTTTATTTCATGTGTTTTTTCTCAATATTAATACAGAGTAAGATCTGTTAGTTTAATTTTGTATTTTCTTGAAATGTAAAAGGGTAAATGTGTGGGGTCACCATTGTGCAGAAGCCTTTGGTCAGGAAAACGACAAAATGTGCAAAATGTAGTTACTCACTCCAAATATTTAATTTGTGCTTCAAAACCTAGTTTTCTTACAGTAATAGTGATTTGGCTAAGGCCACCAAAATGTGAAGCATTTTTGTCATTGTGTGTGTCACACTGGTCAAAATGTTTATTTGCTTTTTCACCATAACAGCATGGAAATTAAGGTTTTATTAAAAGATTGATATTTGTTAAGAAGCATCAATAGTACATAGGAAAAAAAGGGTAACACTTTGCTGTAAGGGTACATGAATTACCATGAATTCATGCATAAATTAATTAATTAATTATGCCTTACTTCATGCAGTAATATCTTATGAATTATCAGGAACTATCAGGATAAAAGAATTATCTTACTTCTTTTTCCTGGAGTCGTATGGATTATGCAGACTTTTGTAATTGTTGCACTTTTGGTGTATTTTATGATTTTATGTTCAGTCACAGCATGTCAGAGAAAACGCCTTTTGTCTCCCATGGAAAGCACAGTAAATATCACGTTATAGGAAATAGTTAAACGTCTGCAGTAATGTTATTCATTTTAATGTTTAGTTTACTGGTATGTAGTTGTTTTCTTTGAGTGTTGGCATCTCATATCACATGGATATGACAGCGGAGTATAATACAGTCATCAGTGTGTAAGTATTGTAGTTTGAAATGCTGAAAATACTGAAGTATTGGTTTGTTCATGTTTGTTTCATGTTCAAATTCATGTCATTATACATGCCATTTTTGCCATCATTAATAAAATACTGGTATTCAGTAATTCAAAGGGCCAAGTCACCACTTTAGTTGAGGGGCCACAAACATGATGAAGTCATGAGAAACTAATGCTTAGTTAGTGATGAGTACTGTATTTGGATGTCAACAGAATTGACAAACTGCTGTGGTTGGCCAATGTTTGGGTCTGGTCACTACTTTAGTTGAGGGGCCACAAACATGATGAAGTTATGAGAAACTAATGCTTAGTTAATGATTCATAGAATTCACATGCTATGTGCTGTGACTGGCCAGTGTTAGGGTGTGTTAATTTACCTGGAGGGCTACATGAACATGCTTATTAACATATTTAAAAACAACAACAAAACATTAGTTCTCACATTGATTGATAGACTGTTCTAGCCTGTATGCATGAATGAGGTAATGTGGATTTTTGTAGATTTATTTAGTAATTCAAGCAGTTTTATCTGCACAATATTATGCTTTTTTATGCACAAACTCATAACAATTTATGTACTACAGATTTATCCAAAGTAGATTTGATTCCTTTCTCTCTTTCTTTCTTTCTTGTGAGCAAAGAAAACATCATGATCATGTGTAATAAATCATAAATCATGATGATGCTCCCATCTTAGTTAATGTCTTAATTAATGTGTAGTTCATCCATGAAATCATGAATGAAAGACTCTGAACTCATGTTAGTTCCTGATAAATCATGAGATATTACTGCATGAAGTAAAGCATAATTCATGCATTAATTTATACATGAATTCATGGTTATCCATGTACCCTTACCGCAAAGTGTTACCAAAAAAAGTATATGAACATTTGTTTTTATACAGTACATTTATTTTTTACAAATGTATTACATGTAATGTGAAATCTTGCTTGTCCAATTACTGTACATTTCATATTTCTTATTTTAGCACAAATATACAAAAATACAGAATAACTACAAAATAGCATCCATTTTCCTCCATTCTCAAAGAATGGTAGTGATTGTGCTGTGGGCAATCTACATATATATGCTCCCAATGGTCAAATTGAATTGCAATTAGAGGTCATTAGACATTACAAACAATGCCAATGTCAGTGTTTACAGTACAGAATATTTCACCCAAAATTGAGCATTCTAAACAAGAAAAGTGAGTTTGTTGAACCCTTTAGTCTGGGATATGATAAGAGAGACTATTTTAACATTGATTTTAAAGTACATCACCTTTAATGGTGTCTCCTATGAGTGTCCTGGTAAGGTCTGTAACGGAGCTCCAGGTGTCCCCCTGGTCACTGCTGGACACATAGCAAAGACGTGTCACATTCTTTCCTGTAATTAACTGGTAAGACTCAGAGGTGTGACCCAGAACAGCAATGAAAAATAAGAAGACTGTGCCAGTAAACTCATCATAAATAGGGCAGGGATTCATTGAGCGGTAGCCCTCCAGTCGAGCTGTACTCAACACCTCCATGTCTTTCCACTAAGGAAACAAACACCATTTTCATTACACATGCTTTTTTAAATCAGGGGGAAAATCTACACGTTTATCAGATAATAATAGTGTATAATCGACATTTGTTATCATCGAGCAGTCTTACTTCCACATAGTTTTTAGAAAAAGTGCCTTTGCGCATGACCAGAAGATGTGCTTGAGCATCTGCTGGAGTCAGTCTCTCCTCACAGAAGGCTAAGAAAGAGCTGGAACGAGGTATGTAGATCAAAGCAGGCACACGGTATGTCACTCCACTTGGCTCCTTTTGGAAAAGCACGGATCTTGCAGGGAAGTATTGAGACCCCATAGCCCTTCATAACTACAAAACAGTTCAAGTCAGTACCCCTTGCAGTTATCATTTTAAGATAAGTGGGCACATGTACACAAATGTAACATTTTTAAAAGAACAGTGTATCCATAAATATTTCCCTTCTATTGCATCACTGTTTAATGTCAGTGATGCCAAACAGCATTGATTTTTTTGCGTCTCATGCAGAATTACAATTACACTCTTTTTCACATAGCATTAATAGAGAAAAACCAAGTTTTTGGAATTGCATGGAAAAACAGTATGTCCACCTATAGACAGGCTCTAAAAGCTGCTAGGGCCGAGCATATCCACAAACTCATAGAAAATAACTGAAACATTCAAGGTTTTTATTTAGCGCAGTGGCTAGTTTAACAAATAACCAGACGTCACCTGACCTAAATATTCCTTCCCAGTTTAATTGTAATGACTTTATGAATTTCTTCACTGATAAAATAGATAACATCAGAAATATAGTAGCAAATTTAGATTCTACTACAGCGAAGTACTTCAGCTTCATTCATCACACCCAAAGAAAAACTGCAGTACTATAGGACACTCCACTATAGGACAGGAAGAGTTAAATAAACTTATCATTGCATCTAAACCAACAACATGCCTTTTAGATCCTGTACCTACTAAATTACTGAAAGAGCTGTAGCAGAATAACTGCTTCTCAATATTATTAACTCATTGTTATCTTTAGGTCATGTCCCAAAACCATTCAAGCCGGCAGTTATTAAGCCTCTTATTAAGAAACCACAACTAGATCTAGAACGAGAACTAGTGAACTAGCAAATTATGGGCCCATTTCGAATTTACTGTTTATTAAAATAAAAATTCTAGAAAAGGTTGTGTCTGCTCAATTGTGCTCCTTCTTGCAAAAAATAATGAAGAATTTAAGTCAGGTTTCAGGCCACATCATAGCACAGAAACTACACTTGTTAAAATTATTTGCTTCTTCCGTCAGATCAAGGCTGCATCTCATTACTAGTCTTAATCTTAGTGCTGCATTCGACACTATAGATCATGACATACTCATAGATCGATTACAAATCTATACAGTTATTCAAGGACAGGCTTTATAATGGTTTAGATCCTACCTATCCGATTGCTACCATTTTGTTTATTTAAATGGGGACTCATCGTAGTTATCACTAGTAAAGTATGGAGTACCACAAGGATCTGTCCTGGGTCATCTGATATTTTCTATATACATGTTGGTAATATTATTAGAAAATATGGGATTAATTTCCACTGCTATGCGGATGATACTCAACAATATATGTCAACAAGACCAGATTAAATTTCCAAATTAATATAACAGAGTGTGAAAAAATAACCCTAACCCTAACCCTAAAAATAAAGAATGATGGATTATTGTAATGCACTGCTAGCTGGTTGTCCTACATCTTCAATAGACAAGCTACAAATAGTCAAAAATGCCACTGCTAGAATCCTTACCAGGTCAAGAAAATATGATCATATTACTCCTATTTTACAGTCTTTGCATTGGCTACCTTATTAAGTTATTATGTATCAGTTACAAAATATTATTACTCACCTATAAGGCCCTTAACGATTTAGCTTTTGCAAACCTAACTAGTCTACTACACTACTGTAGTGCAGATGACTCGGATGACGTTAGATCCATTTGCAAGCAGTTTATTTGCAATAATAGTAAAATAGGCAATGGTCAAACAGGGGCAAACAATAGCAAAGAAGGAAAATCAAGACAGTACCAGAGACAGGCGAAGGGTCAGGCTCTCAGGCAAGTTTCAACAACGATAGTCCAGGCAATAATCAGGGTCACAGGCGAGAATCAGTAACGAAAGTCCAGGCAATGGTCGGGGTCACAGGCTAGAATCAAAGTTGAGATAAACAGTCCAAAAGGCAACAAGGTAATCCGAATTCACAGGGTAAACGCTCAGAGTTGTCACGAGGAACAAAACTTCGCGTCGAATGTCTTTCCGAGAACGCTATAAATAGCGCGAAAGCCTACGCAAATCTGAAGCGGAAGTCTGGGTGTTAGGGGAAAAGCGGTCCAGGTAGGAACTAAAACTCCGGGGAAGGTTCCCACTGATGCCTGTTAGACAGCGCCACAGAGGACCGCCATGCAACAGAGCACCCCCCCGTGAGCGGCTCCTGAAGCGAGAGAGGCGGCGCCGGGGTCGTCCACGCGGTCGAGGAGCTGGTCTCCTCGGGTGTTCTTGGTGGAAGGTCTCAGTAAGTAAGGGGTCCAGGATGTCCCGGGTGTTGACCCAGGACCTCTCCTCTGGTCCATAGCCTTCCCAGTCGATCAGGTACTGGAGCGTGGCGCCCCGATGCCTGGAGTCCAGAATCTCCCTGACCTGGTATGTCTCCTCTCCATCAATGACCAGGGGAGGTGGCTCCGGGTTGGCGGCCACGTCTAAGCCCCTCTGTTCCTCTGGGGCATCAGCAGGCTTGAGCAGGGTGACATGAAAAGTGGGTGAGATTTTATAGTGATCAGGTAAAGCTAATCAAAGTCATACAGGAGTGATCTGACGAACAATCTGAAAAGGACCCACGTACCTAGGTTTCAGCTTCTTGTTGGAGTGTTGAAGTCGGAGATCTTTCGTGGAGAGCCACACCCACTGTCCCAGTTCATACGTGGGGTTGGGGCAACGATGGCGATCAGCTTGATCCGTAGTGCATCGTACTGCTTGTTGAAGGTGAGTATGAGCCTGGTTCCAGGTCTCCTCGCTTCTTCGCAGCCAGTCGTCGAGGGCAGGTAGGTTGGTGGTTTCACCAGACCAAGGGAACATGGGTGGTTGGAATCCAAGAATACACTTGAAAGGTGCCATTCCAGTGGCGGGCTTTTGAAGCGTGTTCTGGGCGTATTCTGCCCACAGCAGAAACTCACTCCAATCCTTTTGTCTGGAGTGGCAGTAGGTTCTGACATTGATGTTAAGGTGCGAACAAAAGGCCCTCCAAAGTCTAGATGTAAACTGAGGACCTCGGTCCGTGACGATGTCTTCGGGCATGCCGTAGAACCAGAACACTTGTTCTGCTATGACTTTGGCGGTCTCCCAGGCTGTTGGGAGTTTGGGGAGTGGGACCAGACGGCAGGCCTTGGAGAACCGGTCTATGATTGTAAGGATTGTGGTGAAGCCATGTGAGGGGGGTAGATCGGTTACAAAGTCCATAGCTATGTGGGACCATGGCCTTTGGGCTAATGGCAAGAGGTGGAGCAGTCCTGCAGGTTTGAGATGACTGGCCTTGCTGATGTTACATGTGGTGCATCGACAGATGAATTGGCTGACGTCTGTGTTGAGACTTGCCCACCAGAATTGATTCGATATGAGCTCCGTGGTGACAAGGATTCCAGGGTGGCCTCTCGCGCAGGGATTTTGGTACGTATACTTTTCCTGGCGGGCAGGTGTATGGTGATGGGTCCTGGACCTGAACGTCGGTGATCTCTGCCATTATGTCCCATCTGATGGGAGCCACGATGCGCGGTGGAGAGATGATGTACTCGAGGGGTCTCTGCTCGATCGATGAGTCATATTGGCGTGAGAGGGCGTTGGCCTTTCCGTTTTTTGATCCAGGCCGGTAGGTGATTTAAAAAATCTGGTGAAGAACAGTGCCCACCTGGCCTGGCGTGAGTTCAGACATTTGGCGCTTTGAAGGTATTCAAGGTTCCGGTGATCTGTGAGCACGAGGAAAGGGTGAGTGGAACCCTCCAGCCAGTGTCGCCATTCTTCGAGGGCTGATTTCATGGTGAGAAACTCTCTATCTCCCACATCGTAATTTCTTTTGGCTGGGGTGAGCTTGCGGGAAAAGAAGGTGCAGGGATATAACTTATTCTGCTCACCATGTCTCTGGGAGAGTATGGCTCCTATGCCTGTACTAGAAGCGTCAACCTCCACCGTGAATTCCTTTCTTGGGTCCGGATGCTTGAGAATAGGTGCGGAGGTGAAGAGAGCTTTTAGATCTTTGAATGCCTGTCTGCTTTGATCGTCCCAGTGAAGGTGACTAGGCCCCTTTTGGGTCATGGAAGTCAGGGCTGCTACGATGAGACTGAAGTTGCGTATGAAACGGTGATAGAAGTTTGCAAACCCCAGGAATCTTTGCATCTCCTTAATGGTTCTCGGTTCAGGCCATTGAAGTACGGCTGTGACCTTGTCTTGGTCCATGGCGACCCCTTCATGGCTGATAACGTACCCCAGAAATCCCACTTGAGTCAGGTGGAACTCACATTTAGTCAGTTGGGCATAGAGTTTTTGCTGGATTAGTTTCTTCAGAACATTTTGAACGTGCTGGATATGGTCTGTGAGAGTCTCTGAGTATATTAATATGTCGTCAATATACACAATGACTGATTGATTCAATTATTCTCGGAAGACTTCATTGACTAGTGCCTGAAACACAGAGGGACTGTTGGAGAGTCCGAAAGGCATCACTAGGTACTCATAGTGCCCGGTTGTCATAGAGAATGCTGTTTTCCATTCATCCTCGGCCTGGATTCTGATGAGGTTATAGGCACACCTGAGGTTGAGCTTCGTGAAATATTGAGCCCTTCGGAGCTGTTCCAGAGCTGCCAGCACTAGGGGTAGCGGATAGCGGTACTTCACTGTGACATCGTTCAGTCCCCTGTAGTCGATGCAAGGCCTGAGTGTGCCGTCTTTCTTCTTGACGAAGAAGAAGCCCGCTGCCGCCGGTGATGTTGATGGATGAATGAACCCCTTTCTCAGCTCCTCGGTGATGTAGAGGTCGTGGTATTCCAGGGGGAGGCTGTTGAAATCCTCCGTGATGACGGGTGCTCTGGTGGATGCGGGCATGCTGGTTAAACAGTGAGTGTGGTAGTGAGGCGACCATCTTGTTATCTCCCTGTCGGACCAGGATATGGTTGGGTTGTGCAGCTCCAACCACGGCAGGCCCAGAATGATCGGGTGCTCTGGTGAGTTAATGGTAAAAAGACGGATTGTCTCAGAGTGGATGGGCCCAATTTGGAGTTGCAGATCCTGTGAGACACGTCTCCGGAGCCCTGTGGACGCCCGTCTAGGGCTGCGACCGCCACATGTTGCACACATGAAATAAGAGGGAGATGCATACGTTCAGCAAACTGTTTATCAATAAAGTTTCCCTCAATCTATTAGAGACTGGAGACAGGTAAAGTCATCGAATGTCCCTGATTTTCAACACTCACCCGGGTAGATGTAGTTCGTGGTGGTTGAATAGGACAATTGGCCCGGATGTGTACAGGTACAGATTATCTCAATTGCGGGGATCTCGTTCATCATCCGTGAGGTGAGTTTTGCCTATCTGCATAGGCTCCGGGGTGCTTTGGTTGGCGGTGAAGGAGTACGAGCGTACCGGTAAGGAGGGCAGAGTGTGTCTGGAGTGGATGAGGTTGTCCAATTGAATGGCCAGTTCCATATATTGCTCCAAAGTCCTTCCCTCGTCCCGGCAAGCTGGCCTGACGAGAGATGTATAGGTTACATTGCATCAGGAAGCCCTTGCACTTCCCATGTGCGCCATCATAATTCTCTGGCAGCAAGACTCGGGCAGCGTGATTTAAGGCTGAAGGTGCTGGTGTGATGGCAGGTGCGGCCCCTGCAGCTGGTGCTTGAGCTAGGGCTGTCATAGGGGCGCTCATGGCTTGCATGGAGGCATTCAGGGAGCGAAGAGATTGTCCCATTTCCTCGGTCAAACGAGTCAATTTCTCCAGCTCATTTCTGTGCTGAGCAGCGCTCCTTGCCGACTAACTTCTTTGGCCAGTTGATACACTGCTGCTGGATCTGTGTCTGGCGAAGTTTTCTGTGGTGCAGATGACTCGGATGACGTTAGATCCATTTGCAAGCAGTTTATTTGCAATAATAGTAAAACAGGCAATGGTCAAACAGGGGCAAACAATAGCAAAGAAGGAAAATCAAGACAGTACCAGAGACAGGCGAAGGGTCAGGCTCTCAGGCAAGTTTCAACAACGATAGTCCAGGCAATAATCAGGGTCACAGGCGAGAATCAGTAACGAAAGTCCAGGCAATGGTCAGGGTCACAGGCTAGAATCAAAGCCGAGATAAACAGTCCAATAGGCAACAAGGTAATCCAAATTCACAGTGTAAACGCTCAGAGTTGTCACGAGGAACAAAACTTTGCATCAAATGTCTTTCCAAGAACGCTATAAATAGCGCGAAAGCCCACGCAAATCTGAAGCGGAAGTCCGGGTGTTAGGGGAAAACCTGTCCGGGTTAGGAACTAAAACTCCGGGGAAGGTTCCCGCTGATGCCCGTTAGACAGCGCCACAGAGGACCGCCGTGCAACAACTACAATCCAACCCGGTCCCTAAGGTCCCAAAACTCTGGACTGTTGGTAGTACCTATCATATCAAAATCCACTAAAGGAGGTAGAGCTTTTTCACATTTTGCCCCCAAATTCTGGAACAGCCTTCCTGATAACGTTCAGGGGTTCAGACACGCTGACTCTTTAAATCTAGACTAAAGACACATCTCTTTAGCCAAGCGTTCACATAATACGTCTCATAATATTTGTACTACAGTTATATCTGATTGAACACACATTATTATTATTATTTAGCTTAGGTTGAACAAACAGTTTTTGCTTGGATGGAGCAGCAGCTACGCTAAGTATGTCTCTCTTTGTTTCTCTGTTTCTACCACGAGAATAACATCCTGTGGTAACTAAGAATTTTACAAGCTTCAGGCTGGATCCAACCCTTAAATGACCTGAGACGAACACCTGAGAAGAAATTATGTCAACCCTCTCAGAGGACCTTAGAGGATGCCAACCCTCAGACAACATACAGAATTACCAAATTTTGCCATAAGTTAAATATAGAAAAATTTCTACAAGATATAAACAAATTTACTTTCACTATAGCAAACAAAAACAGATTTTCAAATTTCAAGGAAGTGAAGTTACTGAAGTTCTTGGGTGCAGGGTTAAAAAAAAATGCAGAAATAAAAAAATACACACAGAAAGTGTAACATTTGCCCAGAGTCAGTGTGGACCATTGTGTTAAAAGAAAGACAGTTGCACAGTGCAACAGAAAGCCTAGTTCATGTCAGCATTTTTTACAAAAAGGCCTCCTGCTGTTTAACTCAACTGACTGCTGAAAAGCAAAACCTCCCAAGCTTTGTAATGGCTTAGTTTAAAAAAATCGTTTTTTTTAATCACAACCGCCAGCATACTATACATAAACAACATTTCACAGAAAGAAAAGTTCACAGTTTTCCCTTGCTGTGATAATTTGCTGTGATAATTCAAATAGTCAAAGAGAACAGAAAAATACAGATTCTTATTATTATGGCAAAAACATTTATGTCTACAAAATCCACATTCTAGTGTGAACAAAGCATAACCATTTCACAGCCTTTGTTTTGGGTAATCAATTAAGAAACAATTTTCTTTAAAACAATTAAAAGAATGTAACAACAAACCATTTGGATAAAATAAATAAATAATCACCTATAGGGTACTCACAGCAAACGGACAGGGCACACTAGAGCAGCGTAATGAGTAGAGTGTTAGAGTGCGCGGATGTGTGAGAGCAAGAGGTTGCAAGTGTGTGAAAGTGCATGTGTTAGTCTTTGACAAGTGCACAATATAGAATAGACTTGTCTATTAGATTGTGATCTGTTCAGTGCCATGTTCGTTATTTATACAATGACATAGAAGTGACCCAGAAACTAAACTTGCCAACACCACTGGAGTCAGATTCAAAAACGCTGTTGTCAAGTCCTGCTTAATACAGTAATGTTGATTCATTTAAATGTTACTTATCTATGAATAAAAAATAAGAGTAAAACAAGCTTGATCTTAGAACCAAGCGCTCCCACGCTGAAACCGGTGAATATTTATGGAACAAAAACCATGCCTAATGTATTTGAACAAAAACTTGTTGAATTCCACAAATAAAAAAAAAATCATTGCAATTAAAAGAGCTTGCATTTTAATGCATCGTATTTTCATTTATGCGCTTTATTTTAACATGGTTGTATATTTACATAGTGAATATTTCAAACGGAAACATTTCACAAACATTTTCATTGTTAAAATTCAGTAATCAATACCTGTAAGATACTATTTTAGGGCTGCGCTGTTAATTGAAATACTTTATGCCCCCTTTCTATCTGTGTTTCACTCCATGTAAATCAGTCAAATCGTGTAGCGGTCAAATGCGCGCATAATTAGTGATTATTCACGTAAATCCTCATTAGTTATGTAATGAATTAACAATAATAAAAGACTGAAAAGACACGATTAACAGTAAATTGGATCCGAGCGCAGGGATGTCAGAAAATCTTCAATGGGGGGGCATTTCATTTTCAAAGAGGGGCACATTTTATTCTGATCTCAGAAATAGACATTCAACATAACAAAAATATTATTTATGGGATATAATGTATATTTCCAGGCTCGTCGCCCCTGTTTACATGATAAAGAGTGAACTTAATATTGAGAACGAACAACGTGCATTTTATCTAGATAATGAATATTGGGGAGAAATAGTATTCAGCAGCTCAAAGAAGCTCTCATCTTTACAGCGTGGACTTAGGAGGAAGGCAGGAAGCTATAATAACACGGAGCAGTGGACGCGCGCAAATATACCAGCACAAATAATAATTCAGACACATATAATCACCTCACGCACTTGCAGCGCTTCTATGTAGGAGAAGAACACAATACAACCATATAGGCCTGTATAAAAGGAATAAAATAAATATTCCTAAACTAAATATAAATATATATCCAATTAATAATAAAAATAAATAAATAAAATATAATACCGTACACTCAAAGGTTGTGGGTTTGATTCCTGCCAAAGTCATGCGTTTTGACATTGCGTTTAGGCTACTTGGCCAACAAACACCACAACTCAGCTGTGCCTTGCTACCGTCCACCTCTGAGTTGCCCTCATGGAGGCCACACAAGCAGGTTGCTACCGTGGCTTCGAAAGCGGCTGTCTAGTAAACAGGAGATCCTGAATTTGAATCCCAGCAATGCCTCTGAAGGAGCTGGAGCACTACATAGGGCTGGGTGTGTTTTCTCTCTCTGAGAACAGAATGCAAACGGCAGGTGCAGTGGAGCACCAGAGCAGCAGGCAGTTTCACCAGTGAGCCACCCCTCAGCTTCTGCCAAAGAATGCTGACCTGAGCTGCAGAAGTGTGCTGTGGCTTAGTTGGTCAAACCGCCTGCCTTGTAAGCAGGAGAGACTAGGCTCAAAGCCCAACGGATCGTTCTGTGAGCTCTTTTTTAGACAGGATGCTCTGGTAGTGCCTCTGCTTTTCAAAGCACATTCCAATTGTGCAGAGGACCTTGTCCTTCCTTCAAACCAAACTCACGGCGATGGTCTGGGACAACCCGGAAAAAAGCTGCAGTGTGGGGCTGCGTGGTGCAATGGGTAGGGCATTGGACTTCTAGGTTGCCGGGTGGAGCTATTCAAAGGTTGTAGTGCTTCTCTGTATCGTTCAAATTTTAGTACCCCTCAGGTCCCTGCGAGCCCTCACCAAGACGGTAGGGTCCAGCGAGTCAGAACAGGACATGTGTACGAACAGCTGTGGTGA
Organism: Enteromius afrohamiltoni; assembly: GCA_034779775.1. NCBI lineage: Eukaryota > Metazoa > Chordata > Actinopteri > Cypriniformes > Cyprinidae > Enteromius > Enteromius afrohamiltoni. The sequence goes on from JAUYWG010000013.1 coordinate 67,855, forward strand.
AATACCTTTCCAGTAAAGCACATGGGTACAGAGCGCTCCCATGCTGAAAGGGCACAAAGTGCTCCCATGCTGAAAGGGCATATATTCACGCCGCGAGGGCTGACAGAGTGGAGGAGCACGAACATCCCCACCAAAAAGATGGAGCGCTTCACGGATTTGCGTGTCATCCTTTCGCAGGGGCCATGCTAATCTTCTCTGTATCGTTCC
>JAUYWG010000013.1:68161-116249 GCA_034779775.1 Enteromius afrohamiltoni
AACTCTGAAAGACATCGACACTCCAGGACAGACATTGCCGACCCCTGTACTAGAGCAACAAAGCTGCCTTAGATTTTTACTCGCAGTCTGTGGATATTGTTCCTTTCTGGGGGATCAGGCATGCATAGAAGTTAAAAAGCTTTAGCAGAGTATGGTTTTGATCCATCAACCTCTGGGTTATGGGCCCAGCACGCTTCCACTGCTCCACTCTGCTGTAAACCACCCCAGATGGGACTTGAATCCACAATCCCTGGCTTAGAAGGCCAGTGCCTTATCCATTAGGCCACTGTTGCCAGTTGTTCCAGTTGGGACTCCAAACCATTAGGCTCTACCAATAGGCTGCTTTAATGTAGTTCACTTGCCATATTAATTATCCCTCTCATTTGAAAAAAAAAAAGAAAAAAGCGGACTCTTCTGTATAAAGGTGTGTTACTAGAGCAGCGGTAGGCAATGTCTGTCCTGGAGTGCCGATGTCCTGCAGAGTTCCACTCGAACCCTAATCAAACACACCTGAACAAGCTAATCAAGGTCTTCAGGTTTGCTACAGGCAGGTGAGTTTTTTTTGTCATTGTTGCACCTGAACTCTGAAAGACATCGACACTCCAGGACAGACGTTGCCGACCCCTGTACTAGAGCAACAAAGCTGCCTTAGATTTTCACTCGCACTCTGTGGATATTGTTCCTTTCTGGGGGATCAGGCATGCATAGAAGTTAAAAAGCTTTAGCAGAGGATGGTTTCAATCTATTGCAGCAATTCCGAGCGTTTACTTACCTTTGCCAGATTTCCAGTGTATGACCTTGCTTTGTTTACTCGACCACGAACCTTGCTGCCTGCCCTGAACTGTGCCTGGAATTTGACTCTCTCTCTGATTGCCTATGTAAGTCTGAAAGCCCGTGTTTTGACCCTGTGTATTTTGTCAATAAAGATACGCGAATAGATCCTACCGCTTCAGACCAGTCTTTACATAAGACTTCACCACTACAGGATCCAGCGGCCATTGCACAACTTGCCCAGGAAGTATCCAGCCAAGCCAGCGTGCTGTTAACTCATCATCAGCAGCTGGAAAAACTCTCTGTCATGAAAGAGGAGCTCGTCACGTCAATGCGAGCCCTCACTGCCAGTGTGTCTGCCAACACTGCTGCTGCCGCAGCGCCTTCACCACCTCCGCAGCAACAGCAACTTCCTACCGGTATGTACGCTTCTGCACCAGCTGTATTACCACGTTTATCTCTTCGCGAGAAGTTTGATGGGACTGTAGGACATTGTAAAGGCTTTCTCATGCAATGTACCAACTTTATCGCGCAGCAACTATCTTGTTATCCAACGGATGATAGTAAAGTGGCCTTTGTGTGTTCATTGATTACGGGAAAGGCGCTCGACTGGGCTACAGCCACTTGGGATGGTCGACGTATTACTTACCCATCCTTCTATGATTTCTTACAACAATTCAGAGCTGTCTTTGAGCACGCCACAGCAGGCAGAGCACCGGAGGATGAGTTGTTGACACTGAGACAGGGCAGTATGACCGCAGCGGATTTCACACTCACCTTCAGGACCTTAGCAGCTCAAACGGGTTGGCCACTGGAACCCCTTAAGACCATGTATCGTCGCGCTTTGAGAGATGAGTTGCAATCCGAACTGGCCTGCCGGGACGAGGGACTCATGTTGGAGGGTTACATGAATCTTCACTGGATAACATGCTAAGATCACGATGCACCTGACGACTCCCTAGACTGTTACCTTTGCCACTTTCCAGCACTACTGAACCCATGCAAGTCGGGTACACTCAGCTTACTACAGAGGAACAAAATCGTCGGATCCGAGAAAAGCCGTGCATGTACTGTGGTCAACCAGGTCACCTTCGACTGAACTGTCCTGTACATCCTGAACGTCATGAGAATCCACGGGTGAGTGCAGTTTTTTTTCTAATTGAACTCTTAAAAATTATAGTGAATTTAAGTCACAATGAGATCAGTATTGACGCTAAGGTTTAATTGACTCAGGAGCAACGGGCAACTTTGTGGATGAGAAATTTGCTAATTCCAATCTCCTTCTTTTGATTGCATGTCATTCCCGGGTGGCAGTGGAAGCCCAAGATGGGCGCCCCCTAGGAGCATGTCCGATCAGTACTGAAACGTCTCATCTCACATAAGTTGTATGTGAAGCTTTCCAAGTGTGAGTTTCATCAAAGCAAGGTTGCGTTCTTAGGCTACATCATCAGTCACGGGGGGTAGCCATGGATGATGTCAAGGTCCAGGCAGTTGTCATCTGGCCACAACCAAATACTTTGAAGGAGTTGCAAAGTTCTTGGGGTTTTCGAACTTCTATCGAAGATTTATTTGTGGTTTCAGCCAGGTAGCATCACCTCTTACAGCCATGACCCGTCGGGGAACACACACTCTTGTCAAGAACTGAAGGATCGTTTCACCACGGCACCCATCCTCAAGCACCCAGATTCCAGTAAGGAGTTTACCATTGAAGTTGATGTCTTCAGTAGCGGTCTCGGAGCCATTCTCTCCCAACAACACGGTGAGAACAATAAACTTGTGCCCTACCCTTGTGCTTTCTATTCAAAGAAAATGACCCCCGCCGAGAGAAATTATGACATGGGTGACCGGGAACTTCTCGCTCTCAACGCAGCATTAGAGGAATGGAGGCATTGGCTGGCAGGAGCTGCCGAACCCTTCTTGGTGTTAACCGACCATCGGAATTTAGAATATCTTCGTTCAGCCAAAAGGTTAAATGCACAACAAGCGAGATAGTCATTGTTTTTCTCTCGATTCCAGTTCAAAATAACCTACCACCCAGGGTCCAAAAATGGGAAAGCGGACGCCCTTTCCCACATCCACGAAAATCAACCACAATTACAAGAACCAGAATGTATCTTACCCCAAGCAGTCCTAATTGCCCCCATCATTGAAACCGAATTTGAAGAGACTCACCTTCATGATCCTCCACGAGCCAACTGTCCAGAAGGGAAATTGTACGTACCTGAAACTCTTCGGCAGCAGGTCCTCAATCTAGTTCATGACTCCTCAATCTCTGGTCATCCAGGAATAACAGCCACCATGGACCTTGTACGCAATCGTTTCTGGTGGCCCACACTTACCACAGATACTCACTGATTCATCCAGGCCTGCAATACCTTCAATATCATCAAGTCTCAACGACAACTTCCAGCCGGGCTCCTACAACCTCTCGACATCCCACAACGACCTTAGTCCCATATAGCAATGGACTTTGTGACAGACTTACCACCTTCCAACCACTATACTGACCAATGTTGATAGATTCTCCAAAGCCTGTCGTTTCATACCCCTACGGAAACTACCAACTGCCTGGGAGACAGCGGAGGTTCTGGTGGATCAGTTGTTTCGGTTTACCAGAAGACATCGTGACGGATAGGGGTCCTTAGTTCACATCACGGGTATGGCAAGCTTTTTGTATCTCCCTCAATATCAATCTCAGTCTGACTTCCGGCAGTCAACTCCTGGCTTCAGCGTATTGAAGAGACTTGGAACACAGCTCATATACATCTGGCCCAAGCCATTCGTTGAAGAAAGGAACAGGCAGACTGTCGACGTCGACCAGATCCGGCCCTCATGGAGGCATACCACAGAGATCGCCCAGAACGACCTAGACCTCGACCACGAGGTAGACCTCGGCGCCACACAGGACCCAATCGGAATCGCTCTCACGTCAATAACCGTTCGCGGGGGGGGCTCTGTTATGAGTCGCACCTCTGTTGTTCGACCAGCGGGAACCTTCTCCCGAGTTTTAGTTCCACCCGGACTGCTTTCCTGCAAACACCCACATACCCGGAATTTTGTTGAACGCCAGGTGTTCCTCATTTCAGACCCCTATATATACAGCGATCTTTTACTGGTTCCTTGCGAAGTATTGTTTGTTTAATGCAGCAATTCTGAGCGTTTACTTACCTTCCAGATTTCCCGTGTATGACCTTGCTTTGTTCACTCGACCACAAACCTTGCTGCCTGCCCTGAACTGTGCCTGGAATTTGACTCTCTCTTAGATTGCCTCTGTAAGTCTGAAAGCCCGTGTTTTGACCCTGTGTGTGTATTGTGTCAATAAAGATACGCGAATGGATCCTACCGCTTCTGACCAGTCTTTACACATTGAGTAATAGAGAGACGGGTGGTTTGAACTTTAGGTTCACATAGGTTTGGAAAATTGTCAAGTTTATCTTCTCACGCTGTGTAATCGCTACAAGCTTGGTTTAGTCACCTTATAAAAACGGACGCGTAGCACCGGATCTCCACTTAAATATATTTGCGCTTTCTTGACAATAGCATGTGCATGAAAAATATTTGTGTCAGTTTACAAGAATAGACGGCGATGATCGCTACTGAAACTTTGTATACAAAACTCTTTCATTAAAACTTAATCTTTAGTTTAAGTGTTTTCTGTTCAGTCAGGTATGTATGTGCAAGAAAAAAATAAATAAAAATTGTGTCGGTTTACAAGAATAGACATAAGTATAAATTATTATTATTATTAATATTACTTAATAGACTTAATGTCCAAAACGTCCAGGGAACACTAACTGTTTTGACTAAACTAAATAATTTTCGTTGATAACACTACTGTTTCTGCTGTCTCAAAACAGGTAAATACGAAACAGTGAATGAATAGCATGATATTTTAACTACATAGCCGGCATTAGCATGATGTTGATCTTTGCAGTAATCCCGATTTATAAGTGACTAGTCTTCTGTTAATATCGAACGTAGTATGCTATTAAACTTAAAAGATAATTTAAATACGGACCCTGTTGTACACTTCAATTCAGTAGGTGTTGCTATGATCATGATTTGACGTGATTGCATTCTGCCGAAAACAAAAAGAAGCAGCAGCATACGTGATAACGCCCCTTTGATGATCACGTTACCTGTTGATGAAGTAGCTCCGAGGGCGGGGTTGGTATGCATGTACCCATGTCATTTAAACATTGGTTTCAAGAGTTGGTCGTCCGCTTCTCTGTTTAAAAAACATTTCCACGAAAAAGAGTGAGTTCAAATTATTTGTTTTTTATCCTTTATGTGTTTTAAGTTATAGTCGGGGTTGATCTGTATGACATTTCTGTTTTTCTGTGAAAATATCTGTTTTCATACATGCATTTGCCCAATAGGAATTTCCTGATATAATTAAATAATGGGATTAACCTGTATCTGCAGGCCCTTGTTAGACAGAGACAGGTGCAGGGAATGAATACTTGGGTTTAAACAGAGAGGTTGAGCTGTAGGGTCTTACACTCTGATGGGATTGCTGGATATGTGTCAGGTAAACAATGTATGTAAGTTTGGCTAATTGCTTCATCTCACATTATTGACCAACACCTGATGCATTTGTCTGGAATTCATACTCAGCAGCTGTGAACTGTTAACCCTGCCTACTTTGACTGGATCTGAAATGTTAGACGTTAGACTGCTGGGGCAGATCATGAGAAAGTCTGTTATTTTGGTGTTGTGCAATATCCTTACAGTACCAAAGGGGAGATAATATTAGCCATTTGCTTCACAACTTTTACTATATAATGTATTTTAGAAAGAAATTCAGAGGTCTGGACCTTGCGGACCTCAGTGGTGGATATACAGCCATGAGAACAGCAGTCCAACAAATAGGCTAATAATAAAATTTTACATAATGTAATAGTTTTACAATTATATGCAAGTACCACAACCAGAATGTGTTTGTAATGGTTTTTGTCCCTTCTTTAATGGGTGGGATTGGTTTTTGTTTTGTTTTTTGACTCCCACATAAGCAGCGATCTCTAAACCACCCTTCATCTGTTACAGCTCAAGAAAAAACAATAAACCTGTGAGTCCTAGCAGCTTGCAATGATGCTTAACAGCTGTAACATTCACAAAGGTTTTCAGAGTAAGCAGGAATACAGTGTGCCTTTAGGCCTTCTTGTCTGTGTTTTGATAAGTAAGGGACAGACAAAGACCTGTGCAAAGTATTTTTTGTCAATGATCCTATCTCTACAAATAGTTTGGATGTTTTAGAATAAAACTTGAGGTGACCGCTACATAGCAACAATTATAAATGAATCAGCTCCACCAAATTATACTTTTAGGACAGATTTTCCTTGCCTTGGAGATTTCTTATTTTTTGAGTATCTTGTCATTGTGTTGAAAGGCATGCCAGGTGTTTTATTTCTAATTATTATTTTAATTAATAATTATTAAATAAAATAAATAAGAAAATTACAAATGTGTTGTCATTACTGGCAAATTTAATACACATGTAGATAACCCTACTAACACTGAAAACCTTATCTATACTGAGCACCTTTGATCTCATCCAGCATGTGAAAGGACCCTTCTACAATCATGGACACACAATAGATCTCCTTATCTGTAAGGGCTTAAACATCTCAAAGGATATAGCTCTGTCTGTCACTTGTTCATTGTCTTTGACGTGACAGTCTTCCTTATCACTGCAACTAGATGCCACAATCATAAATGAACACTAGTGTTTTGTTTATGAATGCTATATCTATGTTACCACTCTTTTGACGCTTTTTTTGAAAGTTTAACTTTAAAATGAATGCAGCAGTTAATAAAATATTCATATATATAATTTACAATTACAAGCAAGATTAAGATACCATGCATGGAAAAACACAACAGCAGTGCAATGCATAAAATGCAGAAAAGCTATGTGGTGAAAGACAGAAGCTAGAAATTAGTTGTGACATCTATAAATATCACCGTAACACTTACAATGAGGAACTTTTGCAAACCTTCTTTTCAAATGTTATAAACAAGGATATCTGAATCTTTATTAGGTGACCCTGTCTGTAAAATCCAGGCTAAAGTCTCAAAATCCAATTTTGAGTTAACAAGCTTCAAAGATTAATTTCAATTTACGACATGGCCGTACTCAGTCAATATTAAAGATATCAAGGTTATATTTTCACAAAATGCTATTAAGGATGATTTTATGTAGAAAACAGTAAATGACAAAAAAAAAAAATAATAGTTTACCACTAATAGTTTAAAAATAGTTTTCACAGACAGTTTAGTTTTGGTTTTGAAAATTAGTTCCTTTGTTTCTGATTTCACTATTTCCTGTTTACTGCCTGTTTTTAATGGTTTCCATGGTTTTTGGATTTCCTGTATGCTGTTTTTAGTTAAGCTCCTCATTTGGTCTTGAATGTATAGCCCTCAGTTTGGTGTATTAGTTTGTTGAGTTTTTGTTGTGGTTATTGTTTGTTTGAACAATGCTGTCATGTTTTTGTTTCCTGTTGTTTTGTCTTAATTAAACAAACTTCTGCTATGTCCACAGCCTAATATCCTCAACTAAAAGAGAAAAGTAGGTAGACATTAGCAGAAGTACAAAAGCTTACCAAAGAGGGATCATTAACTTGAGGATCACACCCTTGAGTATCTCCATAAACTTGTGTGTGCCTTATCTGATGACTTCCTGTGCAGCTCTTATCATACAGGAAACAAAAGACTTTGGTGAGAAGGAGCTCATGTTTTTCCAGTTCTGTCTACTTCCCTCCCCTGCCATCATATAAATACAGCAAAAATAATAGAAAAATGTAAGAATAAAAAATGTTGCAATGCATGATGGAAGCTATTGATAAGTTTTTATTGGTAGCCCCAGAAAGCATTCAGCTTTTTTAGGTCAAAATTGTTGAGATTCATACAATGGCTCTTGATCAATTTAGAGTGATCCAAAAAAATATCATATTCGCCCATAGACAAAAGCATATTTTGGATTACATTTTTAATTAAAAATATTATTTTTGTTAAAAAGATAAGAACTGTCGACGCACCGGTCAATCTGGATAAAGCGGTGGTCAAAAAATCAAAAAGCTGCGCGCATGAAGCGCGTGCTTGTTTTCTTGCGGAGCGACGTCACGCGCATGTGGAGAGAGTGAAAGAGCTACTGTGAAACCGGTCCCCCGGGAACGCCCCTGATAACTTTCAGTTTCGATACACATTCGAAGGCACATAGTTTCCGTGCTCAGTGGGATATTGAGACTGATTACGAGCGTTCTCTTGTAGCTCAGACTCGGATTTTGGTAATAGGCTACATGTTTGTTGTTTTCAGATATAAGCCATGAAGGTGCTGTGGGCTTTTCTGACAGCTGTGATCGCGCTACAGCAGACCGAGTGCCTCAAGAGAACCTATTACATAGCCATAAGAGAAGAAGACTGGGATTACGCACCGACCCGCAGAAACCTTATCAATAACCGAAGCATTGAGCAAGACGAGTAAGTTCGTTTTCAAACAGAAATATTACGAATATCTATCTATCAAAGTGCAAAACAATCAATTTAGCAAAACAATCAATTTAGCCTGTTGTAATAGGCTACTAGGTAAATTATTTAAAAAAAGAAACAGTCTCCTTTGCATTTTCTTATTTGTATAAAGCTTTTTGTAGTTGCATGGTGATGTAAGCTAACACTCTTATAGCATGTATTATTAACATGGATTGTGATCTGTACATCACAATAATAAAAATAATCCGATTGTATGACCAATTAATGAATTATTACCATTACTTATTTCTCTCTCTCTCAAAATGCCTCCTTTTAACAGACATGCGTCGGTTTTTCTGTCAAGTGGCCCAACCCGGATAGGGAGTGTTTACAAAAAGGCTTTATACAGACAATACACAGATGAGTCTTACTCAAAAGAGATAGAGAAACCTGCCTGGCTCGGCTTCCTTGGACCCATTTTAAGGGCTGAGGTCGGTGACAGCATAGAAGTGCATATGAAGAACTTTGCAACCAGGCCTTATTCTCTTCACCCTCATGGAGTGTTCTATCAGAAGAATTCAGAAGGTTGGATATGCATTATCTCTCAATTAGTTCAATGAGTCTAACTTTCCCTCTATCTCTTCCTTCTGTTATTTTTGCTGACTTTCTATGTCTATCATTGGGTTACAACGCATTACAACTGCGTTTTAGAGTCTCTTGACACACATCCCATAAATCAATAACAGAGCAATAAACTAAAAGTGTGCAGCAAAGTGTCAAAAAGCAACAGATCAGCAAGCAACAGATAGATGTTTCAGAGCAGATCAAAGGGCAGTGAACCAATTATAGAGGGCTACATATATGAAAAAAAACACCTAACCCTAAAAGATTCTAACAACAGATTTCTCAGCTGTTTTTGCAGTGTCCTTAATTACATACTAAAAGTTTACTAAAGCTTGACCACTAGAAAGTTGTCATTTTCAAGATGGTGTACAAGATAGGCAGAAAGCCCTTAAAATATCCTAACTCCTTAATTATTTGACCCAGCTAAGTAATCTTGGTGTCTAACCCAATGTTTTCTGGGTCTATTAATCCACTGGACTTGTCTAAATTGCACTGACATTACACTACCATGGAAATTAACTCTTGCTCCAATTGCTTCAGACAGTTAGTTTAAATTACTCGTATTTATACAGGGCTAGTAATGTGAACTTATTTCTTTCAAGCTCACTGAGAAGAAATATGTCTTAGTACAAAACTGCAAATATTTTAAGTAACTAAAAACATGACTCGTTGCAGTTCATCATCAGCTATGACAAACATGAGCTGAAATACTTTAAAAACTCATTACTTCAAAAGCTGCTTCAGTTCTTGTGTGTGTCTACATAATGCTGGTGTACAAAAACTTAACTCACTCTAATTGTTAAACAATGTACTATAAAAATTGTACACATGCAGTGTATACATGCAAAAAGCAGTAGAATATCAGTGCTCGTGGCTCATCATTCACTGAAGCACAGACTCTACTCTCCAGCTCAATGGTGACCCCCAAAACTACATTAAACTAACACATCTCTCTCGTAAAAAAAACAAAACACATTGATGCAGTAAATATTTTCTCTCCTTATCAGTTCAAAACTTTGCAGAACTGTTTCCGGTCTACTCTAACTAATATTTCAATAAAATAGCTTTTTTTGTTTGGTTAATCTGACTGTTACGTTTTACAGTAAATTGCTGTTTTTACTGGTCTGGCTTTTTTTTCATCTTACACCTTTAACCCTTTAAACCTCACAACAAAACCCTAACAAACACATATGTGTACACTACAGAGTGCTAAAATAAGTGTTAATTAAATAAATCTAATTAGATAATTAGTGATGAACAGCTGCTGTTAACAAACATCACCAAATGAAAGAGATACACAAGAAGCAACTGACTTCACACACATCTTAGATGAAATGAATCTCAACAACGGTGACAGTCAACAAAATAAATACATCAATTCTGAACATCACAAAACCTAAAGAAAAAAAAAAAGATGCACATAGAAAGAATTTGAGAAAATAAGTTGACAATTCAGTTGCATAATTTATTCATGTTGCAATGCATGCTGGGAGTCATGGATGGAGTTTGTACTGGGCCTGTACCCAGCATGCATTGCACCACAAAGCTTTTGACTCACCATTGTTGAGATTCATATTCTTATTATTGATGTCTGTGTGTATGAAAGGCTTGTTATAGAGTTTAATTTTAAATGCATAAGAAGGTGTAGTTTTTTTTTTATTTTTATTGTTTTTGTGCAGTATCATGTCAGATTATAAATCAAAAAGCAGGTCACATTGTAATGACTACAATACACCAACACCCAAAAAAAATTTATGGTTTGTTTTTGCCATTTTTTACAGTGGTCTTAAGGAATGCATGAATTTGTGAGATTACTGTAAGGTTTTATCTTGTGTTTTTTGGACGCTATCCTTTTTTTTGTGAAAACACAGACTGAATTCGGAATTTAGAAAGGATGCTCGGGTTCAGGTCGGGCTCAGTCACATCAGCGCAAATGTGCGCTTTTTTCCCCATGTGCTCTGATGCTCTCATCTGTTGACATTTCCGAACACCTTCCTACAGTTGCTTAATAAAAGGAGACACCCCTCGCTGCAGACTGTAGCGCGGTGACATCAGGTACCTAAACCTACCCTTACTGTTAATGCAAATATAGTAATTACAAATGAGATTTACACGCGCGGTAACCACATACACGTACACATACGTCAGGTATGTACCTGATGTCACCACGCTACAGTCTGCAGTGAGGAGTACTTGAATAAAAGTGGGCTTTCCACACAAGAAAAGTGCACGACTCATTAGTATGAGAAAAAAATGAGATCAGGTCGGACATAAATATCTTACAGTCTGTCAGGCTCGGGTCGGGTTTGGTTACTGCTCTGTCGGGCTCGGACAGAAAAATGCAGCCTGATCCACACTCTAGTACAGATACCTGAAGCAGACCAGCAGTCTCATGCTCGCCACGGCAGCACATATACTAAAATTGGATAGATACAGAGAAGATTAGCATGGCTCCTGCAAAAGGATGACTAACAAATCTGTGAAGCGCTCCATCTTTTTGGTCGTGATGTTCGTGCTCCTCTACTCTATCAGCCTTTGCGATGTGAATATATGCCGGTATAAGCATGGGAGTGCTCAGTATTAAGATCATTCCCCATCTGCCTTGCTTAAGAGGTATTTCACTGCGTACATGTCCTTAACTTCTTGCAGCTGTCACCCGGTCTGCCTCACTGAAGTGATAAATTAAATATACTATATATAATTTTAGCAATTTATTATAAATATTTGACTTATAGAAAATATGAGTACATAAAACAGAGACAGAAAAGTCACTGTATATAAGGAATGACCCATAATCAAACTATATGGGAGGAAAAGTGTGACAACAAATGGTGTAGTGAAGGTCACGGTGCAAAAAAATATTTAAAAAAAATGCTTATCACTTATCTATCATGCAGTATGCTAAATACAATATTACATGTCCAAAACATGGATCAGGCACCAGTATTCCTGGTCTAGAGAAAGATCACTGAGAAAGCCATATTTGCAGCATGAAATCAACCTTAACAAAATATGAAATCTAATTAAATAAAATAAGTAGTGCTGTCAAATGATTAATCACATCCAAAATAAAAGTTTTTATTTACATAATATGTGTTTATGCTGTTTTTATTCATTATGTTTATATTAAAACACACGTGCAGTATATATATTTATTTACACGTAACAGTGTTGGGAATTAGCGCTTCCTCTGATTACTTTGCTGATGACTTATAAAGGGTTAAAGACTTGATGTTAATGAGATAATTAAGTGACTAATTAAATGATGATTGTGCATTAGGGATGAACACCTGCTGTTACTGAGAATTTCAAAGGAGCAGATGCTGATGTTTTATTGGTTAAAACAGTGCTACCATCACAGAGATCAGTGATTGCATTAGCTGTGCTCTTGACTCATGGCATGTGCTGTTGAGAAACAGAGAAAATAGTGCAGTTTATTTTTGTAGTACATAGTTTAACAGTTAGAGTGAATTAAGTTTTTGTACAACAGCATTATATAGACACACACACAGACGTCAAGAATCAGCCTTGTAATCACAACAATAGTGACAGTTGACAAAATGCTGCAGTATAAAGAATTATTGTCACCACTGTTGAGGATCATATGATAAGTGTTCATGTCTAAAAGTCTGAACAGATTAAGCTTTTTGATAGTCTCTCCTTTTTTAATATTAAAGCATTTGTTTGATAGCCTGCTTTTGTTTTCTGTAGCTCAGTAACAGCTGAATGTCAGTCAATAATCTAAACCTAGATGTTCTTTTATCATAAGCTTTGAACATTAAGGAAAATACAGTTTTTTCTTGAAACTGTGGTTCATAAACACAGAAATGCTTGCTGTAATTTAGCAGTATAACTGCTTAAAAGCATACTAAATCTAATTTGTGAAAGAGTCAAGAGCACAAATAAAACAATCACTGATCTATGTGATGGTAGCAATACTTTAACCAAGAGCAAGAAATAAAACTAAGACTGACCTCAGCCTCAGCCTTAGATGAAATAAACTGAAATAAAGCGGCAGAAATTAAACAACTCCAATAACAGCTTCACCAGCTTCACACATTACAATCTGATTTTATTTATGTAGTATCTACAAAAAATCATTGAAAATTAAATTAATAGACAATTAGATGCTTTCATTTGACCTCACCATTGTTGTGATCAGCATCTGCTTTAGTTGCGCTCTTCACCCTGGGTTTTTAAACACCAATTATGTGCCTTTTTTTTTTCCTCCAGTTGTTAATAACGTATTATTGCATGTACGTTGTTTTGTGGTATTACGACATTTTAATAAGACAGAAGCCAACAAGGACAAGCAAATAAGTATATATCATGGAATGTAACTTTTAGCGAATGTTTTGCAGCAGAGCTTGCTGTCTTACAGACCTTGTCAGTTTTTCTCTTTTTTTGCTGTTGCTATAACTAATTCATTAAAAACACATTTCTAGCAGCCAAACCAGTCTGGTAGGAAGTAATGTATGAAGCTGATGATGCTGATTTAGGAGTTGTTTAAGATTTAATGTCTTTATTTCAGTTGATTTCATCTAAGTGTGTAAAGTCGGTTGTTTCTTGTGTTTCTCTTTCATTCAGGGATGTTTGTTAACAGCAGCTGTTCATCACAAATTATCTAATTAGATTTATCTCTTTAACACTGATTCTGTCTTTAACACACTGTAGTGTGCACACATTATGTGTTCATGAGGGTTTTGTTGTAGGATTTAAAGGGTCAAAGATGTACGATGAAAAAAACCCTAGCATGCATTATAATTTAACAGCAATAAACTATAATTAATTTACAGCAATAACCTGTAGAAAAACAGTTAATTGCTGTTACTTTCATTACTGTTAATTCACGGAAAAACAGCAAATTACTGTAACAGATTAACCAAATAAAAAATTTTACTGAAATATTTTACTGAAATATTAGTTAAAGTACACAGAAAAAGGTCAGCAAACTTTTGAACTGATAAGGAGAGTAAATATTTAACTGAACTGTATGAATGTGTTTTATCTGTGTTGATGTGTTAGTTTAATGTAGTTTTGTGGGTCACCATTGAGCATTGAGTAGAGTCTGTGCTTCAGTCAATGATGAGACACAAACGCTGATGTTCTGCTGCTTTATTTAAACACAGGAACTGAAACAGTGATGAGCTTTTTAAGTATTTCAGCTCATGTGTTTTATAGCTGATGATGAACTGCAACAATCTGTGTTAAAAACATGTTTTTAGTTGTTCAAAATGTTTGTTGTTTTGTATTAAGACATATTCCTTCTCAGTGAGCTCGAATGATACAAGTTCACATTACTAACCCTGTATGAATACTAGCAATTTAAACTTGAACTGTCTAAAGCAATTCGATCAGAGTTCATTTTCATGGTATAACGGTATCATGCTGTAAAAATTAAGAGCTGTAAAATAATGGTAGATGACTCTAAATTCACAATAAATTGCTGGCAACCCTATTACTGTAATTTAACAGCACAAGTTTTTACAATGTACATGTTAACTCTAAACCTACTCTAAACTCAACTATCTTCGTGCAACAGGCCACAGTTGTAGTTCATGTTTTGGTTCTTTTTTTCTGTTCTCGTGGTTTTTCTTTCCTTCAGTGATTCTGCTTTTTGACAGCACACTGTAAAATATTTCTGTAGAAATTACAGTATTATTCACAGCTGTTTACCAGTAACTTACTGTAGATTTACTAGCGACAGTTTTATTCAAAGATAAATGAACATTAAACATGAATAAATCTTTATCTTTACAGGACAAACTAAATAAAATAACAGCCTTATGCAAAGCATTTCTGGGAACCAATATCAGAAGAAAACAGAAAAAGGTTAATGAGCATTTCTGTTTCCCAGAATGGTTTTTATGAGGCTGTTTTTAATAGTTTTTTTCTGTAAAGATAAAATACGTTTTTGGTTTATTGTTCATTTATATTTAAACAAATTGTTGTCAATAAATGTGATAAATATAATTCCACAGTAAGTTACTGGCAAACCAGCTGCATAACTACAGCAATTTTTTACAGTGCAGGTGTTCATCATTAATGTTGAACTGTCATGTAATAATCTATACACTTTACTCCAACACTTTGAACTATTGCATAAATCATATCTGTTTCATTTAAATATGACTGATGCATATGAATCACATTATGTTATATCATTCAACTAACTAGTTCAAACTAATTAAAATCAAAATAGATAGAACATTTGATAAAAAAATTTTTTTTAACTTTGGTACAACACCTGTTTTTAAATATGTAGCAAGGTACAATCTAAAAAACAACATATAGAATCTACTCTATAAAATAACAATAATAAAAGGTAATAAAAGGTACCTAATAAAAGGTAACAATTTTGTGAAAGTAGATTATATCCTGTATATTTTGGTAAAGAATACCTACATTTAACAGCTATGCCAAACTAAAACAAAAAAGGTAAAGTCTACCTTATATTTTTTAATACATTACACAATTAATTAACCATTAAAACATTAAATCATATTTTTGATGATCATGCTTGTTTTTTTTTTACCTGGACTTCTGAACTGAACTTAGAGTCTATCAGTGTATTGTATGTTCTTTATTGACAATGACAGCCTTGTGATTACAGTTAAACACCTTGTATTTCTTTTTCACATTTTCTTTTCGGCTGTTCTAATCCCAAAAAGAAATTTTTCCATAAGGCACTCGCAGACATCTAGAATCAGCGTATGAAGGTGACAAACCACGTATTCAGAAAAATAGATGAACTCTGAACATACTAATAACACACTAATAAAAACATCACATAAATCAGCAAGAATAAAAGAAAATTGTAAGATAGATAGATTATATAAAAGAAAGACA
The DNA here is from genome assembly GCA_034779775.1 of Enteromius afrohamiltoni. Taxonomy (NCBI): domain Eukaryota; kingdom Metazoa; phylum Chordata; class Actinopteri; order Cypriniformes; family Cyprinidae; genus Enteromius; species Enteromius afrohamiltoni. The sequence continues at coordinate 83,873 of JAUYWG010000013.1, forward strand.
ATTCTGCTCATAATTTATTAATGTCACAATGCATGATGGGAGTTATTGATGAGTTTTTATTGGTGGGCCCAGAATGCACTGCAGCATTTAATGGTCACCATTGTCGAGATTCATACTCTGACTCTTGATGTCTGTGTGTGTCTCTCACACGCACGCACGCACGCACGTGATAAGTAGAGCCTAAAATAAGTCTTTTCAATATGTGTGGAAAGTACAGGGTGTTCAGCTGTAATCACACAGCGTTTTTACACCATTTTTTTTTTTGGTGTAACAAGCAATTACTCTTAAGTTGAACTTTACAGTGTCTTTTCCCTCACAGGGCAATTTACTAAACAGGCATTATTGTGTAAACGGTGTTAGTCATGCTTGTGATGTCAGTACTGCAAATATTTCCAAATGAGTATAGCTAAAAAACAGTTGGCCATGGAAAATACAGATTTTTCAGAACAGATGAGATTAGACAGGCTCTTTTGCTCTGTATTTTAGGAGCACTGTATCCAGACGGCACCACTGGTGCTGATAAGAGAGGTGATGCGGTGGCTCCAGGTGAGAACTACACATACACCTGGCAGGTCAAACAAGAGTACGCTCCTACTAAAGCAGATGCCAGCTGTCTCACCTGGATTTACCATTCACATGGAAATGCACCAAAGGACATTGCATCAGGGCTGATAGGAGCTCTGCTAACCTGCAAACAAGGTAAAGTCCACACACAAGTCCTAATCATCTGTATATGCGTGGAATCAATTTAGTTGACATGCACACAGATGATTGTATAGCATCTTATGGTACCAACTACTTCTTATCTTCTATGTGATTATATTTACCCTTTTAGTCTTTTCCATATATCCTTTTCTATCTTTTTATTCTCTTTAGGCACTTTGGACTCGAGTCAAAAGCGTGCTGATGTGGATGAAGATTTCATACTAATGTTCAGTGTGGTGGATGAGAACTTGAGCTGGTACTTGGAGGAGAATATTGAAAAGTTCTGCTCTAAACCAGATGAAACAAAACATCTTGCAGAAAATGTAGAAGACGAGTTCAGAGAGTCCAACCTCATGCACTGTAAGGATGTATTAATCTTTAACTTCATTCTTACATAAAAACTTGTTGTTGCTCCTTGTGTTCTGATGAGAAATGTTCTATTTGTTTAAACTAAAAAAAATTATTTAAATCTTCTTAACCATTTGTGTTTGTGTTTTATACAAATATACTATTCTCTTCCACAAAGCATCTTAAATTACGCTGTAGCACTTGAACAGTTAAAAAGCAATCTACACTGTAAAAAAAAATCATTGCTACTATTGAAAAATTCAAGGCAACACATTGCATTCAGATTTTGATGTTTTCCCAACGATTACACAGCAAAATCCACAGTGTTAAATGAACACTCCCAAGTGTCCTAAATATCTTTAGTGTTGCAATTATTAAATTTGGTAACACTTTATCTTAAGGTGTCATAATACAGAGTAATTACCTAATTAGGTGCTTAGTAGTAGCTTAGTAGTACTTACATGAAATGAAATCTACTTATCATGTAACTAAGTTTGGAACAGCCTGCAATTACAGTTTGTAATGATGTAGATGTAACAGGCAACTACTGTTACACATATGTTACAGACAGAGTCTGTTACACGGATACTTACACTTAACTACAATCTTGATACACTTTATTTTAAGTGGCTTATATGCCTGTGTAATATTCGGTAATTTTATTGTAATTAGAAAGGTATTAAATGTATTTAAGCTGTGTACTAATGGGTTAACTAAGGTGCAGCTAGGTAATGTGTACAGTATAGATACACATGAAGTACACTTAAGTCTTAATACACTTTCTTTTACGTAGCTTATGTCTGTGTATTTGAATTCATAATTATGTTATATAAAGTCTACAACACATATGTGACAGTCTTTTGGTTACATAAGTAGATGTGTAACAAACTGTTCCATAACTAAGTCCATTTTCTTTAACTTAAGTACAGCAGCAACTACAAAGTACTTACTAGGTAATTACTCTGTGTTATGGACACCTTAAAATTAAGTGTTACCTTAAATTTCTCTGTGTTTGGAGCTGACTGGGAATCAGAACTGCAGCTTTGACATGACAAGTGCCATGCTCTACCATTATAGCTACAATAATGTCTGTAACCAGCAGTGATAGGTCTTACGAAAGTAAGCCCATACATTCCCATGCTGTCATTTTTAGAGGATGTTTTGCATACTCTGATGGAAAGTACCTTCAAGTATCTGTTTCACTTTGGAACAAAGCCATTCAGAGAAGTTTAGTTTTCCTTTTGACACTCTAAAATACAAACAGCAGTTTGTGGTTTCAGTTTCTAAGCCTAACATTTTGTTATCTAAATGAATCAAAAACAAAATGATTGTTTTCCTTGTATTTATTAATGTATAATTAATTATAATGCTCATGTCATATCATCATTTATCTTGTCACTCGGTTTGTTGCTTTTTCCCCCCATTAGCTATCAATGGCTATATATATGGGAATTTGCCTGAACTGAGGATGTGTGTTGACCGTCCTGTGTCTTGGCATCTCTTTGGCATTGGCAATGAGGTCGACATCCATTCGGCTTATTTCCATGGACACACCCTCTTGGATCGCATGCACCGCACAGATGTGCTTAGTCTGTTTCCAGCTACTTTTGTCACTGCAACCATGATCCCTAGAACAAAAGGAAAATGGTTGTTAAGCTGCCAAGTCAACGATCATATAAAAGGTAGTTACTGATCTACAGTCTTTCGGTCTTCTTTATGTGACGCCTAGTAATCTGTTCCTTTTTTTTTTTCTTTTTTTTGTAGCTTGGTGTTCATATTTTAAGCTCCTTACACTGAAAAAGAAAATTTGTCATTATATCATAGCAACAATTTGAATCAATAAATGTAACTTGTAGAGCTTTAACTCTATCAGTAAAGAGAACTGATTAACTTAGCACTGCTTATAACTTCTTTAAGCTTACATTAACGTGTGTTTACTTAAGGGACGCTGGTATGATGTGTATGAAGTGTATGATTTAAATGTATCTGAATCACTATGTGTTCTTGTGAGCAGCAGGTATGCAGAGCTTCTATGAAGTCTCTACCTGTGGGTCCTCAGTCTCTTCAACAGAAGGCCCTGGCAAAGAGAGACATTTCTACATTGCTGCTGAGGAGATGGAATGGGACTACGCTCCTTCAGGGATGAACTACATGACAAACAAACCACTTACTGAACCAGACAGGTAAAACACTGATTTGGAGATGTGGTCAGACTTATGCTTTGCATTTAAATAATTTTGAATACATCTGGATGCGGTAAACTTTTGCCACTATTTGCTAGTTAACTGACAATGCCGGAAAACATAAAGAAGCCATAGAAAAAATGTTTAATATATCAAACATTCAAGATAAATGAGAAAATCTGATTTATTAAGAATTAATGTAATTACATGATGTAATAAATACTACCACTATAGCTAAAGTCTTTTTTAATGATTCTTATAATTTTAAGCTGATGTTTTGCATACTTTGATGGAAAGTACCTTCAAGTATTGTATTAAAAACTGCTGCTTTTTGTTGGTATGGGTAGGTTTAAGAGTGGGTTAAGGTGTGGGTTAAGTGATAGATCAGCTGTGTATATATATTTATAGAAATTAATTACCGACATAACAAAAAAAGGTATTTATAAAAATGTAATTACAATGAAAAAGCTTGTACAATAAGTGCATTGTATCAAATTATTAATTTAAATCTAAATACACTGGTCAAGGCCATCTAGTATGTAGGACCTAAATTGAATGTTACTTTTATTTTTTTATTTGAAATATGCATGTTGATTTTGTAATTACATTAATTTGATTTATGTTAATGTATTTCTCTTCCTGCAGTTACTCCGAATCTTATTTCGCTCGTGATGGTGGTAAGCTGGGTGGAAAATACCTGAAGGCCAGATACATTTCATACACTGACAACACATTTTCTGGCAAAACACAGATTGCAGGCTCCGATAAACATCTTGGAATTCTGGGTAAAATCCTCACTTGTGTCTTACACGTTTATGAACATTGATATGTCTTTAATAATATTTTAAAGTCTGACTGCTGTGCCTTGCAAATATTAGCAAAGAGGATTCTGTGATATTAAGTTTTGATTAAAGGTGCCTGGTCAAGAATAATATGTAAAAAACTAAACGAAACAATGCATAATGCATATATGAATGGTTAACAATAAGATCAGTAAAATGCATAATTTTGGTTTTCCTGACAAGTTTCTGAATGAGTACAGTTATATGGGGATGCCATGCTGAGATGAGTGCCTTTCAGTCTTATTAATGTAATTTAAATGATGAATTTTCTCTGCACCCCTCCCTGACCCTCCAGGTCCTGTCATCAGAGCAGAGGTCGGTGATGTTATCATTGTGACATTCCTTAACAAAGCCAAACATAACTACAGCATTCAGCCACACGGCCTGCATTATCAGAAGATCTATGAAGGAGCAAAGTATCAGGATGGTAAGTCATATACAGCTACAGGTACACACACAGTCCGTACAGTACAGTATGGTAGGGTTCGGTAAGAACACCCTAATCCAGCTTGAGTTTCCACTGCCATCGGTACCCTTTTCTTGATAGGCATGGTGTATGAGGGAACACAAAGTGTGACAATAACCACAACTTTGCCTCTTTTGTCTGTTTTAATGGACAGTAATATCCATTATAAATGAATAAGAGGCTTAAGGGGAAATAAAGACAAAAACAAAGTCAGCACTGTACTATGGTCAAGTTAGAAATAAATATATAAAGTTAAATATATGACCAGGAACAAATGAAAGATACATGAGACCACAAATGCCAGTTAAATATAATGTTACCCAAAACAAATTTTATCTCATGTTTAATCACTACAGAGACGTACAGATACATACAGTATATACAATAAGCACTGAGTGCCTTGTGATCACCTGGAGCTACGAAATCAGTATATCAAATAGGCCCTATCTTTGTAAATAAACTGCAGATTTGAGTTTTAAACAACTACATTCTCATCTGAAAAACTCTTAAAATTACACTTTATGACACAATAACAGGAATATTTTCAAAATTAGCGCGGGTTTTGGAGTTTCACAAGCGCAAAAGAAGGAAAAAGAGTGCATATTAAGAAACGACTATTATCTGTGTGAAAATATAAAATTATGAAATACACTGTTTTTGTGTTTGTGCACTCTGATGTTAATAAACCAGTGTAAATAAACTCAGTGACAGTAGATCGGAATAAGTGAAGGGTATCCTCTTGTATCATGCGGAAGTGACAACTCTAGTCAACCAATCAAGTTTCTGCAGTGAGTTAGCTCCACCCTTTTAGTACCCTTTGCTGTGCTAGGTCCGTTCACAATGGAAACGGACATAATTACATACTGTACCATACTGTACCGAACTGTACCATTTAGTGGAAACGAGCCATAAATGGACAAAGCAAAGAAGGAAGAATTCACTCAAGAAGCTTAAAAACCAATGCTTTAGGAAACTGAATATTAGTGAACACAGAAATTATATTTGATAGCTGCATATGCATTTGGGTAAAATATAAATGAAAATGCAACATTAATCTAATATTTATATTTTTGGGGGCTTTTTTCCCTCCACAGGTACTCAGAAAGTTGGAGCCTCTGTGGGTCCAGGTGAAAGGTTCACCTATCGTTGGAAAGTAATTGAAGGTCCCTCCAGCAGTGATCCTTCTTGTCTTGCATACCTGTACTATTCTGCTGTTGATCCTGTCCGGGACACTAACTCTGGATTATTTGGGCCCATACAAGTGTGCAAGAAAGGTGTTCTTGATGCAAGTGCCCATCAGGTAACAGACTTGCACAGACCTAAACAGACACTATGGTACAAAATGGGGTTTAAAAATAATGGATTGTTCTGTGAATGGAGGTTGCTTGACTGTCAATCAAAAACATGAAAATCAATTTTATATGAGCTATAACAGGGTTGCAAATCTGACCTAAATCAGGCGGTCACTTAGTTGGGGATAGAATTTGAGACAGTTTGTAGTTAATAATACATGTATTTTATTTTTCATATAGTACTTTCAGGGTTGATTGTTTGAAGAAGGCAGTGAACACTGTAGTTTGTGGAAAAACTGGATGTAATACACATAAGTACTGTATAATGCCCTATGTGTTTAAGTGTGATGATTTTTTTTCAACATGTTATGGGTGTGTTTCTCTAGTATGCCAACAAAATTCAGCATGAGTTTTTTCTGCTGTTCTCTGTGATGGATGAGAATGAAAGCTGGTATCTTCAAGACAATATTAACAAGTTTGGTAGCAGTGATTCAAATCCACGTGACGAAGAGTTTACGGAAAGCAATAAGATGCACGGTATGCATAATCACAAAATCATGTGCATTTATATCCACGCTTTATGAATATAAAAGTTTATGATTTGATGGTATTGAGAATGTTTGTGTTCATTCTCAGCGGTGAATGGCTTCATGTATGGAAACCTGCCTGGTCTGGACTTGTGTAACGGGGAACATGTCATGTGGCACATACTTGGCCTGGGCACTGAGGTGGACATCCATGGGGTCTATTTTGAGGGTAACACGTTTCAACGAGACGGGACGAATCGTGACACTCTTAGTGTCTTCCCACACACCACAGTGACTGTTAGCATGACAGCCGACAATAATGGTAAGTCACTTTTAGATAAGAGATATGTAGGTGTGTGAATGCTTACCTTGTACACTCAAGCGGCTTTGATATGAGACACTGTAATGCTTTTACTGATATCGATATGAAAACTATTAATCTAAAATAGAAATCATTTTTAACATTATAAATGCCTTTATAATCACTTTTGAATGGAATAGTAAATGTTACAAAAGCTTTTATCATTTTAGATAAATTCTAATCTTGGGATCTTTCTATTCATCCAAAAATCCTGAAAGAAATGTACTCAACTATTTTAAATATTGATAATCAGCAAATCAGCATATAAGAGTAATTTCTGAAGGATCGCATGACACAGAAGACTGGATTAGAGATGCTGAAAATTCAGCTTTGATCGCAGAAATAAATTATAGTTTTATAATAACAATTTTAAATGACAATTTCAGAATTGTACTGTTTTTGCTGAACTTTGGATCAAATAAATGCAGCCTTGGTGAGCAAAAGAGAATTAAAACCAAAAAACTGTAACTGTTTAAAAACCTTTGACTGCTAGCGAAAGCTGATTATTCTTATAGAATTTAAAAAAAAAATCTTCAGAAATGGTGTAAAAGTGCCTTATGGAACTGCGGGGGAAAAAAATTGAACAATAACATAAAACCTAAAAATGTTGGGGAAGACAGTCTTATTGAAAATGCAAACGCATTCTCTGCCAGCAAGAGGAGTGTTACAGTTACAATGTTACAGGAGTTAAAACTAGCGGTTTCTCCAGTAATGACTGTAATCAATTCAGCTCCGCTTACGAACATATATACTAAAGTGATCAGAGACTGGCTTATCAATAAGTGAGCCTGCTAGTTATCTAGGTCTGCTGTGCAATTCTAAGTAGTCCTGGCATGATGCATTATGGCCTTAGCTATAAATAGGACCTTAGCTATAGCATAGGTTACATTGAGGGACTGTTTGCTTGTAGATGTCTGTGTTAGTGTTCGCTGACCGTAAAGGGCTGTTTTGGATGGGCATAAGTGCAACATCTGGCCTAGACACAGACTGACAAAGGTGACCTTGAGATAAGATTGACACACACCAGGCAACATTTTGTTAAATGTTCTTATGATAATGATGAATTAATAATATTAAGAAGGGTTCTGACCTTCAGGTTGGTTACAAAATGTGATAGAAAATGACATGGTATGCCCTATTTTACAGTTTTGACAGTTTAAAGAGTGTCATTCTGAGCACTTGTAAAACTGTTTTGTTGGAAATTGTGATGTTTTGGGTTTAAAATGCTGACCAAGCCTTCATGACAGAAAACTCCCAGCTAGATCAGCAGATTTTCATCAGAATAGTGATGTGACGATCGAGCACGAGCCGGCTCTAAGAGCCGATTCTTTGTAGAGAATGAGAAGAGCCGACCCCCGTCGGGGAGAGCCAACTCTTCTGCCGTAAGGGGGGCGGGGCTTTATTTGGGAACACCATACAGCTAATCACATGAGAGGACCCACTAGAATCATACCATTTTATTTGTTTTTATTGCAATAACAGACAAATTACAGAACACATACAGAGAACAAGATGACTGATGTCAACAACAACAAAATAAGTATTCTCCAATAACACTTATTAAGTAAAAGATAATCTAAATAGGAGAGAGAGAGAAAAAAATCCACAGCAGGGCACATATATAATAGTACAGTTATGTATTAAGAAGAAATCTTAAACAGTACAAATTCTAGACGTTTTCAGTTTTTTGTTATATATGTTTATTATATATTAAGACTTTTCCCTTTATTTAGGTTATTTGATTTGTTTGTTGTGGTTGTGTTCAATTGTTCAATTAAAGTTTTAATTAAAATGTTACATTTTAAATAAAAATGTATTTTTTAATGAACAATAAGAATTAAAAAGTTGCTTATCAATATACAAAACATTCACAATTGATAAATTGGGCTAAAATAGAAGGCTCTGAGTGATGCTAAATAAAGAGCCATTTGGGAGCTGTAAGAGCCAGCTCTTTTCAGAGAGCCGAGCCAAAAGAGCCGAATCTTTGAAAAGGGCCAAAAAGCCCATCACTACATCAGAACCAGTCAAAGCAAAACTTAACAAGATTAGCGGTTCAACAATGGTGCCTACTACACTAAAAAAAAAAAGGTAAAACGAAAATGGTAAAAATTCTAAATGGTAACCTTATGACAACAGCTGAACAGCCTGTAATTTCCACACATTTTGAAAAGAAGAAAACAAAACATCTTTCTATATGGCACTAACAAACACACATCAAGAGTCTGTGTATGTATCTCAACAATGGTGACCATCAAATGCAGCAGTGTATTTTAAGAGACACCAATAAAAACGTATCAATAGCTCCCATCATGCATTGCGACATGAATAAATTATGAGCAGAATTTTTTTCTTTTCTTTTTTCTGAATAGGTGGTTTGTCACCATTGTTGAGATTCATACGTTGATTCTTGATGTCTGTGTGTGGCTAATAAAATGTCTAAATGTTTGTTTATTGTTGCTTGTAATTGCTGTTATACGTGTTAACTTACTTTGATTTTTTTTTTTTTTTCTTCGAAAGTAGATGGGAAAATAGTTTATGTTGCCATGCTATCTTTTGGCTGTTTGTTGTAGCTAGGTTGAGTAGCACCCCTCAACAAGCATGTTTTTTTTTTTCAAGCTGACATGACGTGGGGGCAAAATCATGACACCCTTACTACTAATACTTTTTTGGAAGCTGGAATACATTCTGCATAATTATTATGCAATTTATGTTTTTAATTAGTAATTTTACTGTTGAATAAATACAATGCTATGGGTAAATAAAAAAAATGCACATTGTGTCTTTTAGGGGAATTAAAACAACCTTCTTAAATATTTGTGTGCACAATTATTAGGTGATTGTACCTAATAATTCAGTCATCCATAGATTTACTTTAGTGTTTTGATTTGTTCTTGATCATTTGTAGCTGATGCAGCCACCAAAGCCCCCAGATTCTGTTTAAAGATGTGTGCTGTTTTCCCTCACTATATTTATGCCAAGTACCTGGATTAGGAATGCTGTTCCCAACAAAGCAGTCTAGTGTCTAGTGGGAACTCCAGACGGCCCTGAAACCCACTAAATTTGTTGCAGAGGCACATATGAATGATTTGATGTCTGTGAATGCCTGTTTCTTGCCCAAGCCTGTTGAATGCTGGCTGCAAGACCAGTAAACTGTGGTTGGCAGATGTCAACAGATAACACACGGATCTGAAACTGAGTCTGTCTTTTGAGTCTGTCAGTACAGTGTGAATTGTCCTTTAGAGAAGCCAGTTGAGAGACGATGACATTTGTGAAGCAGAACATAATTTTTTCTTAGTGTATTTAGTGTCATTGTATTTAGGATGTATTGTTAAGTTGTCCGTGCATATTCTGTGACTGGTCATTGGTTGCCTATTCAGTATAAACAGTTTATCTAAGGTTTCAATTCCTAACTTTCAGTCTACTATTTGTGAATCTGTAACATTATTACATTACATTATCTGTAACTTACATCACTGAAAAAAAATTACTCTGGGGGGTGGTAAAAATAACTCATGAATATCAGTTATATTTACTTATATTAGCTATCAAGTAAAATATACACTATAAAAGAACAACCTATAGAATTTACTCAATAAGACTGAGGTAACAATTTTCACTCAGTTTGTGTGAGTAGATTATATCCTGTATATTTGGGTAACAAATACCTACATTTAACAGCTAAGATAAACTAAAACCAACAAGGTAAAGTCTTCCTAATATTTTTTAATATATTACACAGTTAATTACTCATTAAAACTGAGTAACCTTTAAAATGGCATAACAGGGGCACTTTAACCCAGTTACGTTTAGAGAAGAAAGTTTTTTTTTTGTGTGTAAGGAGAAAATCTAAATTTGTGTGTCACCGTTCCAGTGGTCAGTGTGTGCTTTAGTTGGGCTCTTGACCCTTACTTTAGAAGATTGTTGCTATGCTTGAGTTATGACAGCCAGTCAAACCAAAATCAATACTCATCAGGTGATGACGTATGTGCTTTTTCTTCTTTTTTTTCTTTACCTGAATTGAGCTGGAGGGTGTGTTATCTGTGTTTTATGTTCTTCATTGATGATGACATCCTTGTGATTACAGCTGAACACCCTGTATATTCCACACATTTTGAAAGGATTTGTTTTAGGCTCTTCTGATCAAAAAAAAAAAAAATCTTGCTGTAAGGCACACACAGACATCAAGAGGCAGAGTATGAATCTCAACAGTGCAGTGCATTTTGAGGGCCACCAATAAAAACTCATCAATAGCTTGAGTCACTCAAATGCTTGAGTCACTCAAAACTTGAACAAACCATAACAGGTCATGCTGCAACCATAACAGTTGGTCATACACTGATGTGCCTACTTGTCTTCTATTCATCACTGTACTGCACTGCTGAACCTGCACTGTGTAACAATGACTGCTCACCCATTGCTGGTCATCATCTGCTCTACTACAAACCACAGGGATACAAAACAAATGCCATTAATGGGTTTACTGGGGGAGCTTTGGGAAGAGGTACTAAACATGGTTCTTGAGGAAAACATTTGGTACTTAATGCTTGACTGAATACACATATCATGATTTTGTGCCAGGCACACTCATTCAGTTCAGGGCATAGGACTCACATATCCAGAGCTAGCGATTCATCCTGCCTTTGCTAAAGCATCTATATTACTAGACTGTTCTCTGTTCCTGTCATTTCACATGTTTCTGCACAACAGACCCTATTACCACTAACAGCATTTTATTGTTGTTCTGCCTAAACGGACCACTTTGACAGTACAGCTTTTGAAACGGTACTGCCTATACGACCTAATAACAGGAAGTCAGCAGTCCCTCCTGTTTATTGCCACTGATGCTTTTTTTATATGCTCTTAAATTAAGTGAAGGAGATACCAAAGCTTGAGTACTTCTTAAAAATGTGAAATCTCTATTTGGAATAATTTTATGAGACAAAATCTGTGCTTATCTTATCTTTATCTTTATCTCCTTTTTACATGAAAAGTTCAGCTTATTTGCGATACCACATAATATCAAACTATATGATAATACTGAAGATATATTGCAAAAATTGGTTTTACACAAATTGCTCAGCATCAATACTAACAGCTACAAAGAAGTAGTTCAATCATGACTAATTACAATTATTTGATCAGTTACATTACGATCCATAAGATTATGGAAGCATTGAGAACTGTTTAACAAAATTAGGCAAGATTATACCACTTTTCTGCTGTTTTCTGCTGTACAGTGGCTATGTACAGAATGTATAATGTATGAAAAGCATGCTGTTGTTTTGTTAAATGATTAAAAGATATTATGCTCTTCTTTTCTCAGGGCAGTTTGAGCTGAGCTGTCGTACAGGGGATCACTACCTAGCTGGTATGCGTCAACATTACAAAGTCACGTCCTGTTCAACAGTGACTCCTGTACCAGAACAATCTAGCCACACAGTGTCGTACTACATAGCAGCAGAGGAGGTGGAGTGGAATTACGCCCCTGACCGTACATGGGAACTGGAGAAACACGATGCTACACTGGAGGACAGGTATACACACAAACTTACATTTAGCCATTTAGCAGATGCTTTTATCCAAAGCGACTTTCAAATGAGGTCAATGGAAGCAAAATCAATAAAAAAGCAATATGCAAGTGCTATTATGATTCTCAATTAGCCTAACACAGCACATATAGCAAGGGATTAAAAAAAAAATATATATATATAATAAATACAAAGAAAAAAGATAGAATAGAAAAAAATAGACCAAGTCAGTATTTGTGACCTTTTTTTAATTTTTGTTAATTGTATAATAAATAAAAGAAAACAGATGAGAGAAAAGAGAAGCTAGTGTTGTTGTTTTTTTATGAAAACAAGCAGTTAGTAAATGTGCAAGACTAAAAGTGGCAAGTTTTATTTTTTGCTCGGATTGAGCTATTCCACCAGGAGAGAATATTTCATGTAAAACTAGTGCTGTCAACAGATTAGTCTTGTTTAATCACATCCAAAATAAAAGTTTCTGTTCACATAATATATATTTGTGTACTGTGTACATTATATTAAAAATACTAGAATACGTACACATTTAGACACATTCATGTCCATATTGTCTCTTATGTTTTCTTTCCCTCTCTTTTTCTTTCCCGATTTACTTAGCCCTGGAAGAGTTTATCTCGAACAGTCTAAAGAAAGGATTGGTGCAAAATATAAGAAGGTGGTGTTTCGTGAATATGTCGATGAAAACTTTACAGAAAAGAAACTCAGGAGTCCAGAAGAGAATCACTTGGAAATAATGGGTATGTCACATCTTACAATAGAAGTTTGAAGTGTGAACAATTTTTGTTATGTTATAAATCTTATAATACTGTAGCACTCGTAAGGCAGTTGAAACCTGCTTCTCTATAAATGTTGCTGATTCATTTAAGAATGATGGAAACGGCTCACTATATGAATAAGCTATTGAATCATTGGTTCACATTATTTGTTAAAAACACAAATTCAGAAATAAATGATCACTCTGTTGCTCAGAGATTCACAATTCTGTTCTGGCTTTAAAGAAGTGTTGTCATTGTGATTAATCACATCAAAAAAAAGTATTTGTTTACTTAATCAAATCACTTTTATTAATATAGCGCTTTTAACAATACAGATTGTGTCAAAGCACTGAACATGATCAAATAGGAGAATAGAGCGATAGTGATGTATAATGAACAATATTAACACAGTCTCTGTAATCACATCGATTGCTAGAAATTAAGTCCACCCATAATATATGTATGTGTGCTTGTTGTATATATTATGGATATGGGTCAAAGACATTAAAATGTCAGCATGAAGAGAAATTCATAAAGTGATTTTATGTCCATAGAAACACATTAAATGTAGTGTGTACAAGTGTGTACTTTTAAAGATTCAGATAAGTTTTTGAAGAGTAAAATGTCAAAATTTGTTTGAAATAATTGTCATTGTCATTCAGTATAACACAATATATTAATGTAAAAATTCAGACAACGATTTAAAGCAGTATTGCACTTATTCTTTTTTATCTTATTTAATAAAATAAGTTACGAATATATATTAAATATATTTATTATAATATAAATTATATGAATCTAAATATAGACATGTAAATAATATATATATATTTTTATTTTTTTATTAAATACTTTATGTGTGTGTGTATTTATGTATGCATAATAAAATATAGACAGAACACACACACACATATTATGCAACAAAACCTTTTTGTATGCGAATAATTGTTAGAGAGCAAAAGTTTTTAAAAGTACTTTAAAGGTAATTTTTTTGCAAAATTAAGCAAAAACAGACAATGTTGTATTTAAAATATAACACAATATTAGTTTTATTTGCTAAACTGTTATATTACTTTTAAACTTGTGATATTCATGGCAAAAACTGTGCTTATGTTATATACCTCTCTCTGCCACAAGCTAATTTTTAAGCCATAACTGCATTTATGGAGTTGTTGCCCTGCATCATATTTGTCAACAGTCAACGGTATGAAATGCAAGATGTAGGTCTGGGGGCAGGGCTAGTGTGTTAACTGCGTTAAAATATTTTGTTGTGTTTTTTTATTTTATTTAGTTATACAGATCGAGAGAGAGCTGTCTTTATATGTACTTTGTAACAATATTCACAAAGCATGTCTGTTCATTACCTTTGCTTTTGTGGTTCTATATTGACTCTCATTTTATCTGCAGGACCTATCATTAGAGCTGAGGTTGGTGAGAGGATACAAGTTGTGTTTAAAAACAAAGCCAGCAGACCATATTCCATTCATGCACATGGAGTGAAGACCAGAAAAGCCCATCAGAATGGTGTTCAACCAGGTCTGGTATTACACAGATTTGTCTAATTAGTTTTTTATGTGGACAGGAGTGATTCAGTGATGTTAAGTAAACCTCTTTGTGTTTATGTGTTACATGTTTTATAGGTCAAATGATGAGATACAACTGGACAATTCCAAAACGATCAGGTCCAGGTCCTAGCGATCCAAACTGTATAACATATGCCTACTACTCCTCTGTCAGCCTTGTTGAGGTATAAACATGTAACAACGTAAATTGTATTTATGCAAGGGTGAACTTACACGAGCATATGTTATTAACCAAATTCAAATTTGATAGTGTGAGTTTTTACAGTATGATTACAGATTTTCTTTGTGAATGTTCTCCAGGACTTGATGAGCGGTTTGGTGGGTCCACTGATAGTGTGCCGCAAAGACACCTTGAACACTGAAAGACACAGAAAAGACATTAATAAAGAGTTTGCCCTCCTTTTCATGGTGTTTGATGAAAATGAGTCCCACTACCTGGATGAAAACATAAAAATTTACCTAAATAAAGACCCAAAAACATATGAGAAACATAATGAGGACTTTATGGAGAGCAACAAAATGCATGGTAATTATGTGTGTGTGTCTCTGTCAGTGTTAGAGGTTTTCTGGAGAAATACATGATGTCTTCAGTTTGACTTTTTGAACAACTTAAAACTCTTTATCTCTTCCACAGCAATTAATGGAAAGATGTATGCTAACCTACACGGGTTGAATATGACAGAAAATGACAAGACGGAGTGGTATTTGATAGGACTGGGGAATGAAATCGACATGCACACTGTGCATTTCCATGCTCAGAGCTTCATTTACAGAGTACATACATAAAGACATGAAAATGAAAAAAATATTTATGGTGGCATGAGGAAAAATAGGGGTGTTAACACCAATACAAGCTTCAATACATGTGTATGGCCTAACTTTCATGAATCCGCTGCATTTTTTCACAGAGGAACCTCATGAAGATCTGTAGAAATATATAAATAAATAAAATATAAATAAAAGCAGAGAGGGCAGTCCCACAACTCATTTTTCGCTAGTTCATAATTAATATTTTTTATGAATACAAAGGCATAGGATGACATTTATTTATGTTTAGAGATAAACAAATTTTGGGAGGAGCAAGTATGATCAGCTAATTAGCTAACTCCCAACCCTCTCCCCGGACAGCAGGCCAAACACGCTATGTTATTTAGATTAATGAGGAAGTGAGAACTAGTGAATTGACATTATTTTGCAGTACATAGTCTTTTTATCTAATCATATGGAAGCTCTGCTTCTAAAAGCAAAATACGAAGCACTGTATACATGTACATTTTATATATTGCAGTATCAAATGCTGGATTGCACCCCCCATGCCACCCCAATAGATCCACTCCTGAAACATACTAATGTATAAATACAGATTCAGTGTCAAAACATCTCTCAAACACTTTTCTGTCCATCAGATGGATCATCCTCATCGTGCTGATGTATACGACCTGTTCCCGGGAACATTTCAGACCATAGAAATGACTGCAGGAATCCCTGGACAATGGCTGCTTCATTGCCATGTAACTGATCACATCCATTCGGGCATGGAGGCGCTTTTCACCATTCAAAGTAAAGGTTAGTAGTGAAACTTTTTTAAATAGGCCTACAGAGCTCCTAACCTAGAGATACACTTCAATGTTAGCATAGGAAAGTTTTCGCATTAATAATGTGTTTATAAAGTGGACCTGAGTCTGTTTGTCTTTAGAGTTTAAGTTGTTTGGTTGGGGTCCAATCATTGCATTCGTGCTTTAGTGTCCAATCCTGCTTCTTGAGGTGTCAGTGTCTGGCAGAGATTTGCTCCAGCTTGCTCCAAAATCTGCTTTCTGTAAGTCATGAGCAGTGCCCCGTATTTAAATTTTTCTTTGCAATTTTGCAAGATTTCGTTTCCTTGACAGTTGACAGTTGAAAAATAATAATATAACATGAAATATAACATAAAATAATAACATGGGTATAATGACATGGGCACTACAACGTAAAAATAAGGCTTAAAAACATACTAAACAGTGTTTTAATAGTGTCAAGAAAAGCGTGATTTTTTTGGAGTGAATTTAGATGTTTATAAATGTTTTATTCACAAATACTGCAAAAAAAGCACATGTGTATCCAGGAATGCACAGGGCAAATCCACAAAAGCAAGAATCAAAGTGTAATAAGAGGCTTACATGGATTTTAAAGCATACAGTATAATCCACTAATACACAAGGAGCATTTGTATGTATGTAATGATGTATTTATGTGGCAACAAATACAGAGCTGATTGCGTTAGTGTCACGAGGCTGAGAGACGACGAGGCGTGCAAATTCAAATGCAGTGTGTTTATTGACAACAGGGCAAACACAGACAGACTGGGTCATCACCAGCAATCAACAATGGCAGAGGCAAAGAGAGAGAGTAGTCAGAGTCCAGGTGTGGGTCGAACACGAATGGCGAACTGAGTCCAAAGGGAGAGGCAAAAGCAATAATCCAAAACGAGAGCAGGGTTCAGTAACAATAAAACCAGACAGGGAAACCAGGGCAGGAAAGAAAATAGTAATTCAACAATTTGATGAGCACTTAATTCCTTTGAAGGAATTTGATATATGAAAACACACATTCATCAGTAGAGTCAGAGAAAAGGAGAGTAAATGGAGGCATTCATAAGGGGACCCATTGACGATTTGCTCAAATTTCTGAGCAAAGTGGAACCAAATTAAACAAAGGAAGAAGGAAAAAGGGTTGAAATTGAAAAGATACAAAAAGAACACAACCAGAGAGAAGTGCAACAGTGTATATATACATATATGTGTGTGTGTGTGGGTGTATATGCTGGGAAAAAAGTCTTTAATACTTTATATTGGAAATAATATAGTACATAGGGTATGATTTTGAACACCTGCCTGGATGTTTCTTGAATGCCTAAGACCTTGGTTAGCTGGTTTAAGTGTGTTTAATTCATGCTAAACTCTGCAGGAGAGTGCTGCTGCTTCTCAGTGTGCCTACATACCATACCATTAAAGTTAAAAAAGTACACACTTTTGAGTGTGTAGTAGAAGAGTAGGCAAGCTTTGGGACAAACGCTCACATCATACACATCATTGCGTATTTAAAGGATGCTCTGTTGCATAGTTTTTTACTGTAAACTGGCCTGTCAATCATCTTGTCACAGATAGCACTTTCCACATTTGATATATTTCTACATCTTACTGTTTTAGAGAGACAAGAAGTAGCTCATTGATCTGCCAGACACGGGTCTTTCCTTGCTGATGAAATACAACATTAAATAAATATTGTACTTTCCTTTCTGACTTTGCTGTTGAGTTAAGGATTGGTTGAGTTAATAATTGATCTAATTGACTTAATTAGGGATTTTATCATACTTTTTTACATAAACAACTCTTTAGAGAGAATGAATGACTAAACTGTTAGAAGTGAGTGTCAATTTCTATGCATTTCTATACATTCTATTTTTATTTGTATTTTACTTATCAGGGTCATCACCAAGAGATGGAGGAAATCCAGGTACTGTACTTTTATATATATATATATATATATATATATACATACTGCAATGTGTTAGCACATCATGCACATCATATCTTAGCAAATCATGTAATTTTGGTTGTCAGTGCTCACAGATGACTAAAACAATGCTGTATTATTCAGGCCAGTAGCTGTAAAAACACTTTGTATAGTCTGAACATGTAATGCACATGTGCAAATTTTAATTTGTGTGTTCAAATTTCCTTTAATTTTAGAAAAAATCTTATTGTCACTTATTGTATGTTTGTCTATTTCTATTTTTATTATAAAGACCTTAATTTAATTTAATTTGACATTTTTAAGTATTAAAAAACACACAAATAAAACAATACAAAATGAAAATAGTCCAAAACAACATACATTTTAGGGATAGGTTACCAACAAATGAAAAATAAGTCATTTTCACTTCAAATAAATGACTCTTTGAACTAACTTTACTTAGTTATGTAATCACAGACACTGGTTCCACACAACCAAGTTGTGTTTTATTTACATGAATAGAATTCGTTGAATTTATGCAGACTCCTTGCGTTGGGTCAACTTAACTTTTAGTGAACAAAGCTAAAAGATATTGATGCACCTTTTACAAAATTTTAAAATATGTCAGAGCAAGATATTTTCAGTTGAAACAGTTCAAACTTGCATTTTAGTTTGTGACTAGCTTAAAGGGATAGTTCACCCAAAAATGAAAATGTGATGTTTATTTGTTTACCCCAGGGGCATCCAAGATGTAGGTGACTTTGTTTCCTCAGCAGAACACAAACAAAGATTTGTAACTTTAAGCGTGGCAGTCTGGTAGTCATTTAATGGAAGTGGATGGGCACCAAACCTTTCAAAGTAAAAAAAACATGCACAGACAAATCCAAATTACACCCTGTGGCTCGTGACAATACATTGATGTCTTAAGACACGAAACGATCGTTTTTTGTGAGAAACAGTATTTATATAATTTTTTACCTCTGATAGACAACCATGTCCAAACCGTCTCAGGCTCACGCTTTGGCATAGGATACACAAACGGCGGAAGTGATCGGTTCACAACAGATAATTTCTGGTGTTCCGCCGTTTGCATATCCGGCATTTGTGTATCCAAAGCGCGAGTTCATAACAGATCACTTCCGGTGTTTGCCTATCCTAAGCAAATAAACATAAAATTTTCATTTTTGGGTGAAATATCCCTTTAAGCCTTTTCTGTAAAACCAGGAGAATATCACAGCCGCGATCAGCCACTTCAGGACAAACAAACACAAAGGGCACGTGACTGTCAGTGACAAAGTCTGTCAGCGCTCAGGTTTCGTGCATCTATCACCAATGCATTCCAAACGGTATATAAAAAAAACATATCTAAAGAATATCTTAAGTAAAACGTGACGGATGGACACACACAATGTGCACGTGTCTCAGTGCAAATTCTGTGCAATGAAGCCCGGTGAATCTCGAGCACACACACGTGCCATATATGCGGGAAAAATAATTGATTATGAAATATTCCGCATCGATTCAGAATCGTTGAAGAGAGAATCACAATGCATCGATTTTTTTCCCCCCCACCCCTAGTTTTTAGTATGTTCAGAGTTGATCTGTTTTTCTGAATATGTGGTTTGTCGCTGCTGTTGATTTATACACTGATCCTTGATGTCTCTGTGGGTCTTATGGGAAAACTCCTTTTTTGGATCAGAACAGCTTGAAATAAATCCACAAAGAAAATGTGAGTAAAAAAAACTGTGTTTAGCTGTGTACACCTATCATTACCAATAAAAAGCGTACAACATCAGTGACTTACCTGACTAGGTTTGCTCTTGGTTTGTCTAGCTGTTATAACTCAATTACAGCAACCAAAACAACATTTAATTCTGCTTGTATAAGGGTCAAGAGCCCAACTAAAGCACACACTGACTACTGGAACGGTGACACACAAATAGTGATTTTCACCTTACACACACAAAAAAATGCTTTCAAACGTGCAAAAAAATGCATTCTTTTCTAAATGTAACTGGGTTAAGTTACAGTGAAGCAACAATTTCACATAGATTCTTCCTCATTCAACTGTGTTGACACAACGCAAGAGTCTGCATAAATTCAACAAATTCTAATAATGTAAATTAAACACAATTTGGTTGTGTGGAACCAGTGTCCATGATTACATAACTGAGCTAAGTTAGTTCAAAGAGTCATTTTTTTGAGTGCTGGTCTTGGGACACAAAATAATATTTTTTAAGCTTGTTTATATAAAAGCAGTACATGTTTGTCCTTAAATGTAAATTGCAAAAGTTTAAATTTACCATTTTGATGAATTAAGATTAATAAATTAAGACAACAAAAAACACTCTCTCACTTTTACTCTTGAATGACTGAACTGGGTGAACTATTTATATGAAAACATTATACATTCTCTATTTTCATTTGTAGTGTGTTCAGGGTCATCATGTTCATTAAGAGATGATCCAGACAGCGGTACATAAACATTTATATTCACTGCTTTATTTATATTCTTTTAAAATCATGTGATGTTCATATTGTGAAAACTGCTTTAAAAAATGATATCCCGTTTGCTTTTGTTTTTTTTGTTTTTTTGTATTTTCAGCCTTCAGTCATCTTGGAAACCTGTCTACTCTGATGTTGTGTCTCCTTGGATTGGTCCTGTCACATGTTGTAGCACACTAAAACAAGATCAAATTAACCATGAGCCCAATGGAACCAATATTTATGGCTGTAACACTGATACTCACTAAGTTCACACTGCATGATTTTAACCATTGGCAGATCGCTGTGCTGTTCAAACTAAATGGCTTGATTTTCGGGCTTTAAGTCATTGTGCTGTTCACACTATGCAACTCAACATAAACAGTCCACAACAGGGGGTCAGACACTACACAAGCTGACAACAACTCTGCTGAAAATGGATGCCAGCAAGATTTTTTTTTTCTTTTAATTTTAGCAACATTCTAACCAAACCAGGTACATCAACCCATTTCAGAATAAATCCAATCTTATTCAGCCTTGGTTGAGCACAACCAAACATATAATAATAATAATAATTATTATTATTATTATTATAAATAATACAGAAATAAATAAAAAATACAAAAAAAGGGGCTTTTAAATTAATTAGTGCTTCTTCCACAGTTCAATTAAATTTTCTTCCATTTCTTCTCGATGTGTAGCAACACTGGTAATACCATTATCACCGTGGTGTGGGGGTCGTTTGAGTTTGCCATCTTTCCCTCGCTTTCCTTTGGTTTTATATTAGCCTGTAAGCGTTGTGCGTGTTTTACTTTTGCTTTTAAAATTGCAGCAATTCTGCAAAAATCAGTTGTTTGCTTTTAGTTAGTTTGAGTTTCCCTCTTTCCCTTACTTTTAAATAGCCTAGTTTAAAAAAGAATCATGTGCGTATTACTGTCACTTTTACATTAAGCCTGGAATGCACTAGGTGATTTTTGACCCGATTTCCTCTGGATTTTACAGTCAGAACAAGTTGGTGCTAGTTGAAGAAAGCCAGTCTACAGATTAAAGCTGACAAATTCCACAGAAAATCGGGTAGTGTACGATGGTTTATCTTCAGACATTTCTTCTACATAGTCAGAGGATATCAAAGATGTTACATATTATCAAACATGTTGATATTTTCAGCCGATTTTAGAACCCACTTGTTTTAATTTGCCGTGCATCTCCTAGAACAACAAGGTGCACATTTCTGTGTCAGTTTGTTGTGATAAGTCCGTACGTTTTTGGGGTTTTTTGACACAATGTTGCTGCTCAGAGTCCTGTAATGTGCCTTTAGTTACCTCATGTTGCATGCTCACTGTATAGCTGTTAAGAAAACTTTTCAGGTTTTGAGGCAAACAACCATTGAATAATATTATTTAACATTTAACATCTAACATTTTAGATTTAACATGCAAGTAATGATCCATATAATACTCAATTTTTGCACTAAAGGGAGCACAGAGGGTTTTTTTTTCATTATCTTTAACTGGAATTTTAGCATGGCATCTACGTCTTCCAGTTTAGTAGTAGCTGAGTAATGTGTGTGAATGATTACATTAAATTCTTCTCAGTTAATTGTTTTGTATGTATAGTTGCACAGTTTTTTAAAATTGTGTGTGTGTGTGTGTGTGTGTGTGATTTAAGATTGCTTTAATATTTGTATTTCTTATGTTTTGTTATTGAATTGCAAATTTGAAGTTGAACAAAAAAAAGAACAAAATAAAGTAAATAAAGAACTGCGCTGTGAATATAGTAGTAAGCTATTATTATTTGAAAGAATTGTATTTCATAAGTATTTCATAATTCTATTTTTGCAAAGAGTTTGTATGTACTTTTAAATCTTCTATCAGCAACACAGCATGCATGTTATATTAATCTGCACAATCATGTCATATATGTATGGTTGAGCATTCAACCACATACATGGGAGCAAAAGAAACGAAAACTTAAAAGTTTTTAGTTGAAAAAAGTAAAAAATCTACTGAAGCTGGTAACTTTTAACTTTTCTCAACTTTTCAAACAAGCCTAAGAAGAAGGTTTTTCACCCACAGCTCACCATGTCAAAACTATATATAGTGCTTTATACAATACAGCTTGTTTGAACAGTTTTACAGGGATAAAATCTGCAGAAAAACAATGTGTCATTGTTCAGCTGAGGTTAGTTTAGTGTTCATTCAATTCAGTTTAATGACTGCAAACATCATCAATTATTCGTCTATAAAGCAGAAAACGATCAGACAGTTCATCTCTCTCTTAAAACGTGATTTCACCTACTTGTATGATATAATATGTACTTTATTACATTTTATCAACTAGAGACAATAGCATAAAATGCATTTAATTCTTTTAAGACTAGATACCTGGCTCTGAACCGGCTCAAGGAACGAAAACAAAAACCGGAAACGAATGACATTTAACAGGAATAGGAACAAAAACAAAAACGAAAACAAAATCAATTTTAATTGTTCTGAACAGAAACGTAAATTTGAAATTGCAATTAAACGGTTAATAAAGTTTTTACCATTATTTTATCTCATACAACATGAACTGCTCTGATGTGATGAACTTGCCTTAAAAAACTACTGAGCAGGGAGCCAAAACAAAAAACTAAAATTTGGTCATTCCTACTTGATAATGTTTTGCCATGCCTAATAGAGAAATTCTGGTCAGATTAACTACATTTAATTTTGCCATGCATTATGAACCTAATGTGACTTTGTGCAGTTTTGTTGAATTTTCTGCATTTTTGATGAACATGGAAAAGGCCTGGTAGGGTTTAAGGTTTTAATGTTTAGTTATTCTGAACATTTAAAAGAGTTTATACAATATAAAATAATGTTTGTTTGGATTTATTTGGTTACCATGGTGGTGGAGAGTGGAGCTTGTGCTTAGGTTGTCAGTATCTATCATACTCACATAAAAACATTTGACTGTGAAGAGTAGAAACTCTGACCATGCAACTGATTTCGTTTTTTATCATATGTAAACATAGTAACATCTGCAGCACACATGTAACAATCAAGCAAAAATGTTATAACTTAGATCTAACTTTTTTAGAACAGAAGCATAAAAAGGTACATTGATCTAATTTGAATCAAATTTGAAATTTGAACCAAAAGGCTTGAAAATCGGTTGGAAATTAAGAAAAATAGGTGATTTTAATCGTTGATAGTTCTCTGCCAATGTTAACTAATGCAGAGTAGACGCGACTTCCCCCGACACAAGATGGCGGCCGCGTTGACGCATCGTTCCTATGGACAGCAGCGTCAGAGGGCCTATCTAGTCAGTATAAGATATATATGATAACTGGGGAGGAATCGACTTGTAAACCTACTAATTATGCACGCTCCGGAGCAGATGGGGGCGGTAATGCACCGATCAGACGGAGGCCTACCGCCGTTAAGAAATAAAGAAGAAGAAGTAGAAGAAGACTTAAAAGAAGAACGAAATGTTTGCGGAAATAGTGTCGTTGTTTGGGTATTTATATGTAAACCTAATACCAGTTCATACATAAAACCTGTAACTACTCAGTACAAATTGGGAGAATGAGTACTTTTTGAGCAGCGATCCGCGTTCTTTTTCAGTCAGCAAAAAGTTGTATGAATGTTTGTGATTAGAGTTTGTAGGTAAGTTAATAATAGAGGAGAGTCATGGCTATCGCGCACGCCGCCACAGAGTATGTGTTCACGGACTTCGTGCTCAAGGAGCCCGCGTCAGAAAACCGGTACAAGGGCATCAGGTTAGATCTGGCCCTGGATAAGATGGTCACCTGCGTCGCGGTGGGTCTGCCGCTGCTGCTCATCTCTCTCGCCTTCGCCCAGGAGGTGTCTGTCGGTATGTCATGCTCTTCACATTTTGCTTGTCTGTTTGTTTGTTTTTTTTTACACAGGAACTATTTTCCAACTGATGATGCTGATCTATTCGTTGTTTACAGAGCAGTAAAGGCATGCAAGCTCTGAGTTGCATACATGCCATATTTTCTTGTGGCGTTTATACAGTTGTTTTTTTCTTAATTCAAAGAAAGATCAGCTTCCATAGTAATTATACTGTACTGAAAGGGAAGCACCCGAAAAGCATGCGTGTCTGTGCAGAGAAAACGAGTTTCAGGAGAAGTAGTTATAGCAGCTTATGTTACATAGAGGTATGTTCCTGTTGCTACCTGTTGCTGAAGGTAATTATATCTCATCTTCAGAGGTATTTGGGTTCCGATGGCAGCTAGGGTAATAACCATCATTTCAGAAATGGAATGAGATATACATACAGTGGGTACGGAAAGTATTCAGACCCCCTTAAATGTTTCACTCTTTATTATGCTGCAGCCATTTGCCAAAATCATTTAAGTTCATTTTTTTCCTCATTAATGTACACACAGCACCCCATATTGACAGAAAAACATAACTTTTTTTCAGATTTATTCAGTAAGAAAAAACTGAAATATCACGTGGTCATAAGTATTCAGACCCTTTCCTGTGACACTCATATATTTAACTCAGGTGCTGTCCATTTCTTCTGATCATCCTTGAGATGGTTCACCTCACTGTGAGGTGTAGAACCATCTCCACGTCATCTACGCCCTTGGTGACAGCAGATTATGTTGCAGGCTATGATATTATATTAAGTGCATTGCATTAAGGATTTAATGTTTTTTGCATTATTAAGTTTACTGTATACTATCTTACAAAATGATTGTTTTCAAGCATGTAATATACATTCTTCATCTCACTTTAGACTTTTTTGTTTTTGATCAAAATCTTTATTTAGCATCAACCAAAAATGTTAAATGGTTTGATGGAAAATAAGCACAACTTTAATAATAATGCATCTGGAATCTGGATTTTTTAATAAATCACTTACAACATAAAATGTTAAAATGATATTGCAAGATGACAGATGGTAAAAACAAATACAAGCACAAATGTTTGAGTTTGTGTAGCAGATGAAGCTGCACTGCTTATTCGCTCAACGTCATTGTTGATCTCATTCTAGCCCCAACAGGTGTCTCTATGTAAATTGGTTGATTTGCATTGAATTGGCTGGAGGAATAGTCCATCCAAATAAGAAAATTCTGTCATAATTTACTCACACTCAGGTTGGTAATCTTCGGAACACAAATGAAGATATTTTTAATGGAATCTAAGTGATTTCTGTCCTTGCTTTGACAGTCTGTGTAACTAACATAAAAACTATTCCATATGAATTGAGCAGTTTAGCTAAGATTTTCTGAAGAGACTCAATCACTTTATATGATAAAGGTGTGTGGGCTCAGATTACTGAATAATCACTAATAGAGACTACACCACCCCTGGGGAAATACTAAATTCAAGAAAGGCATGCAAGCTTGTTCTCTCCCACAAATCACCAAAGCAGAGACGAGAATACAAACATATGAAACTTTATTACATCATAAATGGTAAAACGGAAGCTATGGCAAAAGAAAAAAGCAAAATTATGGTCAGGGACACAAAGCCACAACAATGAAGAAAAAAAGCTATTAATGGAACTGGTGTGAACATCATCACATAACGAATCAGTTGGTATCCTTTGTCTGTGTTTTATGTTTTGAACAAATTTAATTTAGGCATAATGAATTTAGCTTTTTTTCAGCTTAAAGTGGTAGTCCACCCAAAATTAAAAAGCTGTTATTCTATCCCCCTGGTATTGTTCTAATGCTGCATCATCTTTCTTTCCAGACCACTTTCTTTCCATTTGTTGTGCTCATCCATATCATGACCGTTAATAATGACCAACTTCAAGCTTTAAAAACAGAGTCTAAACTAAATCTGATTCTCTTGTCTCTAGGTACACAGATAAGTTGTTTCTCCCCCACAAAGTTCTCATGGCGTCAGGCTGCTTATGTGGATTCATACTGCTGGGCGGCAGTGCAAACACAGGACACAGGAGGCCTGCCACTATGGCTGCATAAGGTAAACCCTTAATACATTTGCACACTTTCTACTGGGTTCTCCTTAGTGTTGTAGTCACGATTATTCAAATTATTTTGAATACTCAGTTTAAATAAAAAATAAAAACCTTCCATTATATAAGTACAGTATTAAAATATTTTGTACAGAGGGTGCACAATCACATATTGATATATACACCTGATCTGTTTATGCATTTTCTCTAATCAGATATCTATTCTATCTTATTTGTTAAAATGCTTCCTTTTACAACTGCGCACAAATGTCTCCAAAAAATGCATAAAAATCAGATATTTAATTACCTTGCTATATGCAAATATAGTTAACGTTATCAAAAGCGAAAGATATGCACTGCATGTTATTCATTATCATTTAATTTCAAGATCAAAGACCACAATATAAGAGAGCGCATCATAATCTCTGGAAAGATGAGTTAGTCTTACTACTTTTAATAAAGATGATTGTGTGTTTTGACTGTATTTCCGCTATGACTTGCTGAAGACAAACTCAGCTACGCATCCGCATATAGCCTATTGGATGCATTTCTAATGTGCCCAGGGCTCCAGACTGCGACTAAAAATACAGTATACAGTTCAGTAATTCAGAGAATTGGAAACTTGTATGTGGCCTTGAGAAAATAAAAGACTGTGCAACAATTAAAAAAAATAGACAAAGGTCCTAAAATTTAGCCTTGTGGCACTCCATATTGGATATTGATATAACACTTCTTCATTTACCAGTTTAAAGTGATAACACTCAGAATAAATCTCTAAAGTTTGTGTGAAGACATGGAAAAGCTGAGACAGTACCAAACAAAAAAAACAAAGTTTTTTGTTTTTTTTTTCACCTGGTTACTAAAGGTTAAGTGTGCATTTTTGGTGCATAAATTGACATACAAAAGTCTAAAGAGGCTTCATAAAGAAATTAGGTCCTGGCTTGCCTGTGTCTTTTTTGAAACATCACATTATATATTTGTAAACATATACTATGTGTTTGTATATACATGTATGGATGTATATGTATACATAAGAAAAGGGACAAAAAATAAATAAATAAAAACACATATACAGGGTAAGTGGACCGTGTGGGTGGACTGGGTTTCTTGCCTGGGATGCTCTACACGTCTCACTTTTTTAAGACATATACACCTCACATTAAAAACATAAATAAATCAATAATAATATATTACTTGCCCACTTTATTGTCCACCCGTTTCCATTTCATTTCTTAATGAAATCATTATTATTATTATGGTTATTATTGTTGTGTTTAATAATATTTATTTTTAAAGTTTTACTTTTTTTTTTTTTTAATGTACTACTAATATCTGTTAATAATTACTTAAGAAGATATTATTTCAGTTGAATGCTTCCTCCACCACTCCTAGACGCAATGACAACCACACACACACACACACACACAGAGGCATTCATGTTCACAGACATTTGAAGGTGACCAGGACACCCAACTGTTTTCTCACAACAACACTAATTTAATTCCAGAAAAACTGTGACCCAAACTACACCCGCATTAAATCTTCTACATGTAGTAGACAAAACTGTTTTTTCATGATACAGAACCAATTAACCATTAGGCATTCTGAGCAAATGCATTTAAGAACAATTAACAGATGCACAAAGAGAGCGTGACATCCATTGTGTAAAACACAAGTATGCGTTCATCATGTTAAGAATCTATTTTGACAAATAGTGCCATGTCATCCATATGCAGCCCTCTGTTGTTGAACAACTTAGCTATTAAAATGCATTTCTCTCCGCTCTATCTCTGCAGTTTTTCCCTTATATGCTGTTGCTGGTGGCTGTGTCAGTTTACTTGCCAGCGTTGTATTGGCGGTTCACAGGAGCTCCTGTGCTTTCTTCTGATCTGACCTTTATAATGGAAGAACTGGACCGTTCCTATAACAGAGCCATCAAACTGTCTAAATGGCTTTACACAACAGGAAAACAGGGCTCAGAGTCAGCTCGCATGGGCTCACACAGGTAAACTGGACACACAGAGAATATGACAGTTCTTCTTTAAGGGTGACTGGGTTTGCAGAGCACACAGATCTGTCACATGCTTTCACTCGGTACTTGTGTTTGAAATGCATACACACAGACACAAATTTACCTCCCATCAGTATGTTTCTATGAAAAGTGCTTTTTCACAAACTTTTTCTTTACACCTTCACATCTCACCAACCATACAAATTCCTATTACATACCTATGAAACCTATTATTCTATTCTTCTTGCATGTTTTTTTTCTTTAGCTCTGTGATAGATGTTCCAGAGAGCTGCTTTAAATATCCTCTGGTGGAACAGTACCTGAAGACCAAACGGTTCTCTCGAGGATTACTAATCCGATACCTCATCTGCCGCTTCATCACGTTCTTGGCCCTCATGTTAGCCTGCATCTACCTTTGCTATTACATCCGTCTCTCCATCACAGATGAGTTTCAATGCGACATCCGCACTGGAGTGGTTATCAATGACTCTTCTGTACCTCCAGCCATGCAGTGCAAGCTAGTAGCTGTGGGCATCTTTCAGCTCCTGAGCTACATCAATCTTTGTGTCTATTTGGTGCTGTTGCCATTGTGCATGTACGCCATGTTGGTTCCATTCAGAAGGACCATGGGGTTCTTGAAACCTTACGAGATGTTACCCACAATAGGGGTAATGAAGTTTGTGGAGGTGACCTGGGATGATCAAGCACTGTATCTGCTGTTTCTGGAGGAGAACCTCAGTGAGCTGAAAAGTTATAAGTGCCTTAAGGTGTGTTGATCGCTTGATCTTTGTTTTTGTGTAGATTCTGGGAAAGGTTTTTAGAAATGTAGCAGCAAAGATCTGATCCAGCCGCACATTTCAGAAGCTTTACTGCAGAGAGGTACAATTCTTTGTCAAATCAATCTTGTGATATGATTGTAATGTGCTTTGGGTACACAAGTGCATAGTAAAGAGGTATATAAATGCGTAATTCATCCTTTCCTTTATTCATTCGTTCATTCAGTTTAGCTTTAATCTTACTGTTGTCATTTAATCATAAACTGCTACATCCAATTTCAAAATGCATTTCTTTACATTCATATTGACTATTCTGGAGATTATTTGTTTTAAGGCTAACTAAAAAAAAGGTTGTTTTTTAATGTTTATTGTATGTATGTAGGTGTTGGAGTTGGTAAAAGAGGGGGAAGATTGCTCGTTTGACACCATGGAGCTGTTGCAGACACTTGGGCAGGTTAAAACAGATATGGTGGATGGAAAATTGCCAGAAAAGGACCGGAAAATCCCCAGCACCAACAATGGTGACACTGAAATGAAAGGTGTTTTATTTTATACGTAAAAAATATGCAAAAGTGCTACTGTGTCTATAAAACCATTAATTTAAATTAAGACAGCTCAAGATAACACTATAAAATACAACATGGATCTAAAAAAAACAATCAAGTTACTTACAAAATGTAAAAAAAAAAAATCTGATGCACTGTTTAAACCTGGGAAGCGAGAAGCCTTTAGTGTATAGATACAATAAGACTTTCTCTGTTATAGACTTGTTATCCTATTTACTCCTTTTATCATTCTTAGAGCTCAATACTATTTTCAGTTTACTAGGATTATCATGATTTTTTTTTTATATATCTATAATGTAAGGCCATGGGGTATTGAGGACTACTGATTTGTATGCCATTCTTGTCTTATGCTTCAATTTCCTCTTAGTCATCCCTCTATAAAAGCAACCACAATACACCACACGTGAAGTATTGCAATCAATAAACAAGCTTGTCCTAATCTCACAGCCTGACGTTACAACCATAAAAATATTTGTCTTAAGCCCGGGACACATTGTGGGCTTTAGCCTTATTTCAGTGATATTGTTGAATTTATTTATGTATTTTTGGCTGATAACAGTAATTATTTGATTTACACAAAAACAGATGGAGACACTGAATAAGGGCATCTCATGCTAATTCTTGACATGTAAAAACTTATCATGCCATCAGATGTTGGATATAAAAAACAATTCTGCTTGTTTGCTTTAAATCATTTAGCTTTAAAATATGTCAAAGAAAATGTTAACAAAAAAAGTTAAAACACATTTAAGTTTTTTTTTATTGTCTCACAACCATTAAAGTACATGATAGCGATCCTTAGCTAAATGCTAAAACATACCAACAACATGCTAGCACAGGGTTTCTTAATCCTAGCACCAGCTGACAGTTCTCATGCTTTTCTTTTCTTTTCCTGTTATTTATTTCTATTTTTGCCGTTTTGGAAGGTTTAAGGTAGAGTAGTGTGACTAAATGATCAGACATTGAATCACAAGATCACACTGATCTCTGACCCTCTTGATGTAAACCATTTTGTGTTTCCCTAGAGATTTCTCCACTGCTGCAGGATGGCGGCTCAAAAAATCATCAAGATGAAAAGGTTGTGTGTCAGAGGGTGATCTAAACTGCCATTTTAATGTATATAGTGACTGCCTGCATCACACCGAGGCTCTAAATATCTGGAACTGATAGAGGAATATATTTTGGGGGGAATGGAGGAAAAACATCAAAGTCTCGTCCTTTCATAAATGCAAAACTAAGATCCATAAACTGCAGTCAAATTGTGTTTTAGTGCTTCATGTAAGTGGGTTTGGGGTACGTGCTGTATTATATTTCCTTCATTTTCCACATTTGGCTTCATAGTTCCATTCATGGTAACATTTTCACTCAGTAAATGTGCCAGGCTTGAACAGTTATTTTGTGAAACTGCCTTCTTGACTTGGTAAAACTGACATTTAAGTACATGCTCACATTGTCACCACCCAGACAAAAGCTTGTAATCTTTGGAGATGCCTCTTAAAATATAAGTTGTAAAAAGAGGTAAAATGAAGAAAAAATGGTACTACGGAATCTGCAGTTTCTGCCAAAATTGATATTGTTTACATTTCTGTATCCATGGTCTTTTTAATACTTGTGTGAATAATGTTTTGTGTCTGTCTCTTTTCTCTGGGAATAAAAAAATTTTTTTTTTTTTCACCAGTTATGGAATTCTTTTCTCAAGTATTGTTGCTTTCATAAGTTTAGATACATCATACAGAAAATACCCTTAAATAAACCCATTAATATCCGAAAAAAAATATTTGAATGGGGACAATCAGTTTAAATGGTCCATCGTTCTGATGCGATGCAGATTAAAGATATGCACCAACACTACTACAGAGGCATGACAAAGCCTCTGAAGATAAGGCTGGTCCTCTTGGTGCATATAAAATGCTGGCCAGCAGCATTGCAATATTTAAGTCCACCAATTGTTACTAAACTTGCACACAAAGCTGATAATTTAAAAGGGGCACTTCCACTTTAACTTTTTGCAGCACTGCTAAATGTAGTACTTTTTTTTGGTAAACTGCCCCAATTCTTATGGTGAAGTTAATTCGATCATGTGGCAATTTTATGTCAGGCAGCTGCCAACTGAAACCTTATTGGATAGGCGCATTACACATTATAGAAACACACCAGATTACATCATTTGCAGTTACTATATTTTCTGATGCACAAGGTAATTAAAAAGAAAAGAGCTCATGAAGGTGTTCCAGCAGATACTATTTTACTGGATCCTACAAGCTATGGAAAGCTACTTAAAGATTAAAAAATCTACTAAACTCGACTTAAATGTGATAGAGTGGAAAACCCTTATGTAACAAAAACACATGGGAATATACTGCAAAAACAATGTGATATATTTTTTTAAAGATTTAAACAGAGAGAGTGTGTCTGAATACCAAACTTTATCAGGAAGGCTGTTCCAGAGTTTAGGAGCCAAATGTGAAAAAGCTCTACCTCCTTTAGTGGACTTTGCTATCCT
>JAUYWG010000013.1:143150-153308 GCA_034779775.1 Enteromius afrohamiltoni
GAAATGGTCAGAAACATCATCGCTTTGAGGTACGATATCTATATCAGTAAGATCAATTCCATGTGATATAATTAAATGTAGTGTATTATTAAAACGATGAGTGGGCCCAGTAACATTTTGTTTTACTCCAAAAGAGTTTATCAGGTCAGTCCTAACGCATCATTTTTATTATCAACGTGAATGTTAAAATCCCCGACAATTAATGCTTTATCAAAATTAACCAATAGTTCAGAAAGGAATTCTGCAAATTCTTTTAGGAAATCTGTATTTGGCCCTGGCGAAATGATACACAGTAGCTAAGACGAGATTTCTTTTGCATATCTGGCGGAGTAACATTGAGCAAAAGTAATATGATTCATATGAATCAAACCTGTATCCTGTTTTCTGAGTAACACTGATAATATCACTGTATATTGTTGCAACAACACCACCACCACCACGACCATGTAATTCTGATGTTTTAGTACAAGGAACTGAACTTGTGGTGTGGTAAGAGTTCCTTTACATACTGTGTATTTGCACTCTGATATTGTAACTGGTTTAGTTAAAGTGGCAGTTCGTTCTCAGTTACCACTGAAGGAAACCTCTCTTATCCTAGGAAATGATTTGGCTGGAAGTAAAGTCTCTTGTCTCCCTGAAGTTACTGTGCATCCTTGCATTTTAGAAAATGATGTGTTGGCTCAAGAATTTGCAAATGTATGGTTTTTGATATGATATGATTTATGATTTGTGGCACAAGCTCGCAAATTCAAAGTTCAGATTAGCCAGATGTTGAGAAGACAACTGTCAAGATTTGTCCACAGAATTTAAATCTTGAACCTAGACTTGACTTTCCATTTGAAAGAAAACATTTAGGTATTAATAGAACCTACTATAACATCCTGAAACATTTTTTCTGGCCTGGAATTAAATCTACCGTGGCTGGAAAACCAAATCAGGTTATTTCTCCTGCTCCCTTAAAACCAATTCCAGTGATGAATGAAGCGTTTGAGAAACTTGTAATACATTGTGTTGGTCCTTTACCAAGAACTAAGTCTGGCCACTCCTACTTACTAATGTTGATGTGCTCTGCTACCAGGTTCCCTGAAGCCATTCCCCTGCGTTCATTAAAGATGCCCGCAATTGTAAAGGCAATTGTGAAGTTCTGTACCACACTTGGCCTGCAAGTTTATTCAGTCTGATCAAGGATCTAATTTTATGTCAAGAGTGTTCCGTAAAGTAATGAAAGATCTCAACATCAAACATTGTATATACTGTGCCTACCATCCCCAGTCTTAGGGAGTCCTTGAAAGGTTCCATCAGACCCTCAAGACCATGATCGCAACCTAATTGCCTCCAACATCAGAAAGAATGGGATGAAGAGATCCCTCTTCTGTTGTTTGCTGTTGTACCATGCAAGACGTTTCTGTTAAACAGAGCAAATCTAGGTTATGATCATTGATCAAATAATTTACAAAAAGTGATTCAGTAGAAAGAGACCTGATATTCAGTATTCATTCTGTATTATAAACAGCTTTTATTTTTTTGAACATCAATTAAATTGTTGCTCTTAATTTGTTTTGGACGTTTTCTGTATTTTCTAGTTCAGAAAACAGACACAGTCTCTATAGTGTAATATCTAGGTGAAAGAGGCTATGTGCTGAGAATTAACTAACTGCTGTTACGTGAGCTGGTGTCTCTATTTTCATGTTCCGTTCAATAGAATCACCAATTACTAGAGCACTTTCATCAGGTTTCTCAGTGGTTGCATCATGGAGTGAGTGGGGAGAATCTGTTTGATGTTCTGATCAGAAAGGAAGAGCAGTGTTTTGTGATTGATGGATTATTCACTTACCACTGTTGTTTGATAAACCTTTGAAAAAAGGGGGAATAATGAGAAATGAAACAGAGCGAACAATAAAATAAGCACATTTTTCTTTATACTTTTCGGTTTAACAGATAAATCTATGTTTTGTGGTGCCTGCGGAGATGCCCTGCCATGTTAGTCGTGCTGCCGGTGAAATAATGTGGTATACATACATAGCATACATTTTTTTTTTTTTGTCGAAAACACAAACGTTGTCAACATAACTCACTG
This sequence comes from Enteromius afrohamiltoni, assembly GCA_034779775.1. NCBI lineage: Eukaryota > Metazoa > Chordata > Actinopteri > Cypriniformes > Cyprinidae > Enteromius > Enteromius afrohamiltoni. The sequence goes on from JAUYWG010000013.1 coordinate 145,228, forward strand.
GAAATCCAAATACTTCCACACCAGCGACTTCAGTGAAAGAGGAGGGGGTTCAAGTTCTGTCAACGGGTCTCCTGCATCTGCAGTTGCCATGCTTTCTTTTGACTGTTTGTTGCAGCTGTTAGGTTGACTCGCAGCACTTCAACTGTCACGATCAGCTGGATGGGCCAGCTCAGGCCACTGGATGGCACTCCAGCACCCAGCGAACTGTGTGTGTGTGTTTGTCTGTTTTCATTAATTCAGTTGCCATAGCAACTCATTTCTCATCTCCTCCCACTGACCCAGTTTCACCTTTATAAAACCTCGGAAGTGTTTGCATGTCTTCACGGTCCATAGCACTGTCAAGCTGTTCGTTTCTCCACCCGTGTTCCTATGTTTCTTGTTCCCGTGTTTCTATTGTCTTTTTGGATTATATTTACTGTATACCGACCCACGCCTGTACTCTGAGCATTCTCTTGTTCTGCCTCCTCCATCCCCGTCTGCCGGTATTACCCTAAGCCTGTCTGTTTTGCTCTGTGTTTGTTAATAATAAGCCTGCACTTAAACCCGCACGTTCCCTCGCCTCTCTTACGTGACAGATGGACCGTCGATCAGGGCTCAGGGCGTGGCAGCATCGACGATTCCATTTTTTTATTCAATAGAGATTTATTCAATCGAGATTGAGCATGAATTTCAATCGATTTCCCCCAGACCAGAGCCAATCAATTTTGTCAAACATATGACAAGCACTCAGTGCGTCCAATCTGGCTCTGCACTAGCAAAAGCATGAGAGCAGATTTAAATTCAGCAGTTAATGACATGAAGCACTGAACGTTCTAATCAAAATCTAATATTTTCCTCAAATATTGCAAGATGCCCAGACGAACTCAGGACCGATTTCCTGACCTTTCCCTACTGCACATAGAAAACGAGTTGATTGCAAATTTATCAGGAGAGAAGTTAGTGGATATCTACGCAAATCGGATTCTTCTGGTTTTTAATCCATTTTTTGTGTAGCCTACCAGTCATTGTTTATTTTTAAATGTATTTGGATTTAAGAATAAATTATAAAGGCTACAAATAATTGAAAGTGGAAAATATGGTATGCTGTATGTAAACGAAAAAAAAAACAAAAACTGAGTTTGTGATCTACCGGTAGGTGCCCCTCCAGGCAAAAATGTGAAACTCTGCCTATGATCAAGACATATCCCGGAGATTTCGAAACAGCGTCACTTAGTATTACTGAAATTTTGAAAACATTGTTCAAATTATTTTGTTTTAATGTAATTTTATTCCCTGGGTTATGATGATTCTATCAATGTCTCATTTGTTATTTTCCATGAATGTGCATGTCCGCCATATTGATTTAAATCAAAAACAGTTTTTTCGCTACTTCTTCAAAACTGATCAAAATCTTCCCAAAATTGGCAAAGATTGTCTTTAGACTGAGCAGCACAGAAATTACCAAACAGATCTTTTTTATTCATCTTTGTTCAAAAGTTCTGAGGTTGTGGAGTTAACGAGCAGACGAAAGTTGGATCAGAGGCTTTATTTCGGCCAAACTTTGATCAATTGAAATGAATCTTGGTACGCTTCATGAAGACCATGAACTTAGAGCCCATGCCAATGTTCGGAACAGTGCCACTTAGTGTTAGCAAACTTTTGAAAGCATTGCTCAAATGATTTCGTTTTAAAATCATTTAATTCCCTGGTTTAAGCCAATTCTGTCAATGTGTCATTTGTCATTTTCCATGAACGTCACTGTCAGCCATGTTTAATTAAATCAAAAACAGTTTTTTGCTACTCATCCCCCAGATTTTGCACAATTTTGTCCAAAATCTGATCATATGATCAGTTAAACCACTGACCCCAAGATCCAAGGTTGTGTGTTTGAGTCCTGGGTAGGGTTATGATCAGAAACTTTTGTCTGTTCCAGAATTTAGATCTTCTGTGTCTTCTGTCAAAAAAGTGTTTTTGGTCATTCTCACATATATAAATGTTTGATTTTTGTGCTTCTGAACCTATCTGTTCTTTCTAATGGCACTCTTTTTTTTCTCTTCAAGTTCTTCCAGCTCTGCCCATGCAACAAGCCCATTTGCAGGCTTGGCCCCAGAATCGCTGCTTGCAGCTATATTAATTACTGTTATTATTTTCCTCTTACTACTATTACCACTATAACTTACGGGCGGGCTGGTCTGAGTATTTCAGAAACTGCTGATCTTCTGGGATTGTCACACACAAGCATCTCTAGGTTTTACAGAGAATGGTCAGAAAAAAGGAAAACATCCAGTGAGCGACAAAAATGCCTTGTTGATGTCAGAGGAAGAGGAGAATGGTTCAAGCTGATAGAAAGGCAGTAACTCACTTGTTACAACCAAGGTATGCAGAAGAGCATCTCTGAATGCACAACACATTGAACCTTGAGGCAGATGGGCTACAGCAGCAGAAGACCACACTGGGTGCCACTCCTGTCAGTTAAGAACAGGAAACTGAGGCTACAATTCACACATGCTCACTAAAATTGGACAATATAAGATTGGAAAAATGTTGCCTGGTCTGATGATTCTCAATTTCTGCTGCGACATTCGGATGGTAGGGTTAGAATTTGGCATCAAAAATGTATCAATTCTGCCTTGTATCAATGATTCAGGATGCTGGTGGTGGTGTAATGGTGTGGGGGACATTTTTTGGCACACTTTGGGCCCCTTAGTACCAATTGATCATTGTTACAATGCCACAGCCTACCTGTGAGTATTGTTGCTGATCATGTCCATCCTTTTATGACCACAGTGTACCCATCTCCTGATGGCTACTTCCAGCAGGATAATGCACCATGTCAAAGCTTGAATAATCTCAGACTGGTTTCTTGAACATGACAATGAGTTCACTGTACTCAAATGGCCTCCACAGTCACCAGATCTCAATCCAATAGAGCACCTTTTTTGCATCAAGGTGTATCTAATAAAGTGGCCGGTGAGTGTATATATACATTTAAAGATCAGCTTGCAAAATACCTGTATAACAAAGGTGGAGAATGGGATGACCACTCAAAACAGGTTGAATTTGCTTACAATACAAGTGTTCATTCAACGGCCAAACACACAACTTTTTTCTTGCCACATGTTGCACCAATGTTGCAGACAATATTCAGACAGCAAGACACAAACTCTCTCAGAAATTAAATGGAGCATACAAGGTCTTGAGCAGATGGATTCATCCATATATGACATTGGAGTCACATATATAGAGTTAGATCTGCTTGATCTTAGGTCAAAACCAAAAGTGATTCACTATAGTCAGCTCAAACCCTACCACAGGGTCCAGCCTTATGTTCTTCAAGATCCTTTGGTACCCAAGTCTCTAAGAGCCATTCAAGTGAGGCATACATTACCTCCTGTTCAGGATGAGTTGTCTGCTAAATTGAAGAGCTAAACTGTAGAGCTAAATTGCCAGTAGAAATACCTTGTGAAAAACCTGTAGAGGGCACAAAAACAAGGTCAGGATGTTATATACGTCCTCCATTACAATATTGGGAATTATAATGTCTTTATTAATCTATGGTTTTTTTTATTTTATTTGCTAAAGGTGAAAAAAGGGAGAAGCGAGGATAATGTGAATGGCATAGAAAAAGAGCTTGTCAGTATTTAATGGTTTTATTTCTATAAACTCTTAGATAAAGCCCCAAAAACATCCACAAACGCAAAGTGTTACAATAGTATTAAAAGATAATGGTGTTCCACAACTTGCAAAACATTTAAGAACAATGTTTTTGTCAGCATCAGGGTGAGTAAGCTAAGAGAGAATTAAATTGTTTTTGGTGGACTGTCCTTTCTCTAACTCTGTATGCTTCCTCAGATTTGAATTTGATAGATACACAGAAGTGCTCTGATTTTCTTCCACAATTATGGAACCAGAATTTGCCCAAATACAAGTTATAACTGAAGCTGAAATGTGTGTCCTTGATGCACAAAAAAGCTTCCGTTCAACAAATTTAATGTGTAAAACTTAAGAAAACAAAATAAAATCCAAAATGTAAGGAGCACCTATTTAAAATTAACATATAATACAATGTTTTTTATTCAATTACATTCAGAAAATGAATCAAGTAAAACAAGTAGTCAGCTCAAATTGAGCATAAGCAAAGACAGCTGAATCCAGGGGGCAAAGCAGGTGTCGCTATTGATTAATAGCGACATATAACTTGTAGGTAATTTTCATCTCTTGATGCTTAGGATATTATTTTTGTTTAAATGAAACAATGGTTAATATCGTCCAATGTGCACCGTTGTGCACAACATTTGTATATTTTAACCACTTTTGAGGATAGTGGGGGTCACGAGTCACTGGCACGGTTATTTTGGGGGTCGCAAGCAGAAAAGTTTGGGAACCCCTGTTGTAAAGCTGAAAGAACAGGGGTCCGTTCTTCATACCTCGCTAACTCAGTTAGCTGGATTTTATTGTTGTCAAGTCAAGTCACTTTTATTTATATAGCGCTTTTAACAATACAAATTGTAGCAAAGCACTGAACATTATCAAATAGAAGATCAGAGTGATGGTAATGTATAATGACGAGATTAAATTTTATTTATCAAATGCAGAGACGGTCACTGTAGTCAAGACGACGATAATCACTGGAAATCAGGTTAATGATTAATAAATGTGTATCAGTGTGTTATGTGTAAGCCAGAATAAAGAGATGTGTCTTTAATCTAGATTTAAACTGTGCCTCCCTCGGGAACAGTATTTGGTAAATCATAGCAACAGGTCTTGTACCTTGTACCTGCTCGGGAGCAGGTTTATTTCATGTAAACAGGATTTGGGCTGCACTCATGGTGGGTTATGATTGGTTGAAATGGCGAGGTCACACCTGACTGGTTAAAGAGCACGGCTGATCATATAAATATAAATATAATATAAAATAAATGTATAAAATAATATAATTGTATTTATATTTTTATATTTTATATATATACAAAATCTAAAAATATAAATAAAATATCATGTCAAGGAAAAAACATGGAAAAAACATGGCTACTGTTTGCCAGCCCTCTCTCCTGGCTTTTGCAGCATTTACTGTGTTTCACGGAGTGTTTATTAAAGTTAGAAATTTACAAATGCATTTTAGTGCCACCAAAAAAAAAAAAATCCAAAACTACGAGATTAAAGTCATAATATTTCGAGAATAACATATTTAAAGAATAAAGAGCACCAGGAGATATCATCTGCTTTTAAAATCTGGCAGTTTTATAGCGAAATAAAAACAATATGGATATTATAACATATTATGACATATATATCATAGCCTGACATACAGATGAAATGGCTTTAGTTTAAGCGGCAATGTAAATCAATAATTCTCCCGATTACAGTGATACTTCATTATAAATTATATTGTAGTCTATATAGTCTATAGCCGGTTTTCCATGCCTTTTAATGTTCCTTCACTTTTATATCTTGCTATACACTTCAAACAAAGAGGAAAAACACATTCATTTGAAAGCTCTTTTATATCAAAAGCAACAAAGCAGAACATTATTGTCATTGCTGGGTGTCTGACATGCTACAAATAATGAATATGTATATATAATGCAGCGATCTGATCATTAAAGAGCTTGAACAACACATTATTGTAAGACACAATATAAAACTGAAGCTGAGACTTTGTTTAAAAAGTACTAAAGGGACCAATCTTTTTGCTATTGGGTGGTGCACTATAACCAATCAAATAGAAGACATAAAATATTATTTCCAAGCATATGACCCCACGAATATTACACATGAGATATAATTTCTGCTAATAATCCCACATACTGTAAATGCCTTTGGTGTATTAAAAAGGAGTTAAATAAGAGAGCTACAGCGCCTTCCAAAGGAATGTCGACTGAGTGTGTGAGCTGATGTTAAAAGTTGTTCCTGTTCAGTCTTTTAATAAATATCACATTCTTGACAAGTTCTTAGATCTCATCCCAGTAAGATAAAGCGACCGCTTGGATGAAACAATATTCAAATATGTCTAAAGTCAGGAAATTTTTTTTTTGGGTGGCACTAAACGCCGTCGTAATAATTCTTCACAACCCTCTAATAAAAGCTCTTGCTCTGCTTAAGAAAAAAAAAGCCATTTTGCCATTTCGTCAACCAATCGAAGGGGTTGTGATCAGTGTTTCTACTACCGATACATATCGCCTTTTAAACCAATGAACAATTATCCTAGACAACTCAATTCAACTATACTAATCATCAACAACAGGTGCATTCGGAGAACCAGATTAACGAGCTCATAGTTAGCACGGTGATCTCATTTTAGATGTCTCAGTTAATCTCGGATGTATCAAGCGACGTACAAAGAACGGACCCCAGCGAGCATCTTTTAGTTGTTTTTATGTGATGAGTTAATCATCACAAGCTGGCCTGATCAAATTTGTCACTATTTTAGGTTTTGCAAAATCACCCCTGTGAAACTACAGCATTCAAACAAAGTGTTGCTCTAACAGTTATAGAGAACAAACTTTAAATGCATGTAATTCATATAACAAATTAGAGACATCAGACATCAAGAAGCAGCCTATGAAAAGCAACAATTAACAAAAAGCTTCATGCTGCAATGCATGCTGGATGACACCATAATAAAATGTTCCATCCTACACTGCAGTATGAAAAATTATTGTCACCACTGTTGAGGATTATATGACAAGTGTTCATGTCTAAAAGCCTGAGCTGATAGCAAAGCATTGCAGTCAAATTGTTTAATATAACTTTTTATTTATCGGTTCAGCGTCAGCTGAATGTCAGTCAATACACAAAAGAGACCACTTCAAAATGTTAATTCATCAAGAGCTATAAGCAGAAAGTGTAAATCTGTTGTTTCAAGGTTTGAATCAGCAATGCACAAATGCTTGTTGTGAAACAATGTTGCAGTTGCTTAAAGGGTTAGTTCACCCAAAAATTAAAATTATGTCATTAATTACTCACCCTCATGTTGTTCCAAACACATACTGTAAGACCTTCGTTCATCTTCAGAAGTAAAATTAAGACGTTTTTGATGACGCCAAAGAGCCATCCGACCCTCTATAGACAGCAATATAACTGAAATGATACAGATCCAGAAACATACTAAAAAACACTGGTAAAACATCATTGGATCAACTTCAGTTTTACCGCGCCATGAAAATACTTTTTTTGTGCAAAGAAAACAAACATAACATAATGTAACTCCATTCGTCTGCCATAACTTGCGTCTCGGGAATTTGTTTTTAACCCTTTAAAAACAAATTAAGTTCAATTACTAAAAGGCTTGAGAGCCCAACTAAAGTTTTTTTGTTTGTTTGTTTGTTTGTTTGTTTTCCAGTTGATTTCATCCAAAGCAAGTCAGTTGTAGTTCTTGTTTTTCTCTTTTCTTCAGTGATGTTGATTGTTAACAGCAGGTGTTCATCAGTAATGCATAATTGTAATTGAATTAGTCACATAATTATCTCATTAACTTTAGCTCTTGAAGACTTGAATGCTTTTATTTTTTTTAACACTCTGCATAGAGTTTTGCTTAATGTACATACAGTTCATTTTGAATTCACAGTGGTGTCTGCACAACTCTAGTCTGTACAACTGGTGTCAGTGTTGGTGTTGTTGGTCCAGGTTTGAAATAATACAGCTCTGGCTGATTCTGTGGATTCAGCTGGGTCCTCATATGCAGGTGGCTCTCTCTCAGACTGAGCTGTAGTAGTCTCTGGAGGGTAAGGAGGAGGTGGGAGATCAAACCATGCGGGTCGACTGTAAAAAAAAAAAACAAAGCAAATTACTCATTATCTGGTGAAAGCAGAGGGCAGGGACCTTTAAGAATTTAGAAAAAAAAAAATTCTTAATCATTATTATTTATTTTTTTAAACAGATATTTACATTATCTATCTGTCTGTCTGTCAGCATAGAGGCTACAGACAGCTGTTTAAGAAAGTAAACTGTAAATGAAAAGTTTAGTGTATTAAGTATTAAGTATTTGCCTTTATATACACTCAACAAAAATATAAATGCAACACCTTTTTCATGAGATGGACTTAAAGATCTAAAATTCATTCCAGATACACAATATTACCATTTCTCTCAAACATTGTTCA
>JAUYWG010000013.1:153408-173502 GCA_034779775.1 Enteromius afrohamiltoni
TCTTTGTGGGGACAATTGGTCCCCATAAGGTGATAAATACCAGGTGCACACACACACACACACACACACACACACACTCTCTCAAACAGCTGATCAACACAGTTTCATTTCATTTACATAAACCAAGTTAAAGTACATGGCTGTAAATAGCCAAAAAATGCTTTGTGCGTTTGGCCAAATATTTTTTCATGTTATTTATTTATTTATTATTTATTTCATTTATTTATGATTCAATGCCATGCCAGCAACGACGGCTATGCTCATGGCAAAAATAAAACATCTCAATTTCACAATTGTTTGACCAAATAAGCAACAAGATGCACTGAAACTGTTGTCCTGTAATAGATTTTTTCTTTGAAGCGCAAGAGAAAACAGTAAAAAGCACATTCTGTCTATTTAATATTGTAGTTTTAATAAGTCAAAATATGCGCAGTATTCACCCAGTGTCTCATTTTGTTCAGCTTCAGCCAAGAAGTTTCATTTCAGTGCATTCCTAATTATGATCTTTAATCATGCAGCTCGTTCGATTATGACTTACCCGGCACATCAATCAGTCGTTTATAGACATTTAGAAAGGCCGTCTCTGACTCTTTACTCCTCTTACTCAGTGCATCGATCTAGAAGAGAAACAGATGAGAAAACATCCGCACACTAGCAGCACCCAACGGTCCCTCAAACACATACATGTACTCATGATGACTATCCTTTTAAGTCGTCTTGTGCTGACGAACCAAACTGAATAAAGTCATTCATCTGGAAACTCACCTCAGCCTGGAAGCTCTTCAGCAGCGGAGCCACAAGCTTCCTCAGATCCTACATCATTTAAAGAATGTTAGGCAGAAATACACACGAGCTGACGCTTCTGTATCTAATATCGTAAGTGCATTAAAATAGGAAATATATCTAGTTCTAGCATCTTCATATACCAATATATTTTTCTAAAATAAAATAACACTGGCCAAACAGATAAATATAGTAGTGTAATATATCATCTGATCGGTGTCCCTGCCTGGTACGGTCTTTGTGCCCATGCTTCATTTTATTTATATGATTTTTTTGTTTTTTGTCTAAATATTTACACAGAATTAAAAACAAACATCCTTTGAAGCTCTGACGTCTGCTGCCAGACACGGGCTGGGGCTGTGTAGTGGATTGTGAGGGAGGAGCGTATCCCAGAAAAACACACACCTAAAACGAAAGAGAAGACTCACCTCTGGAGTGTTCTTCTTAAACTCACGGCTCTGGTCGATGAGTTTCTTCCTGGACTGCTCGCTGTCATCCTGCCGGCTGGCCAGTTGTGTGGCGCTGCTGTCTAGCTCTCTCTGACACACAACAAGGCACATACAGAGAAGATGAGCTCACACCTGATAGATAGTGACGCATACACATTGCTTACAAGAAAACACCAAGCCAAACGTCTGTTTTGTATATTTACATTAACAATGCAATTAATGCTCTGTTTACTAAGGCAAAGCTCTTTCATCACCAAATGCAGGAACTGTTTAATAAATGAATGCATTTCTTATATCAAGACACTGAAGACTTTTTGTAAAAGTGACTTTTTAAGGACTTTGAGACGACAAGCGATGCATACAATTTTTCTAGGAGGCACAGTATCTTGGCTCTTCCTTAAATGTCTATCTTTATTTACAGAAGTATAAACAACTGATCTATATAATAATGTTATATATTAGAAATACTAATTGATTTGCCTATTGATTTTGATAGCTAAACATTTTGAATAAAGCCGTGACAACTTAATCAAATCAATTATTGTTCCGTGTGTTACTCACTGAAATTGTGATGACTGACATTTTGGCATCTCGTGACTAATAAGAAGTCATTAAAGCTCCCTAAACACTACTGAGGGCACTGAAAGAGTTTGAGAACCACCGGCTAGTTTTAACTCATAACGATTAATCTAGTCTGATAAAATACTGAGATCTGACCTCAGCGAAGTCAGAATCGTAAATCCAAATTATTCATACGAACTTCTGTCTTGTGTCTAGCGTTAAATGACAGTTCGTGCGACTACTCCGGGCAATGTTTACATCACAGCGGCTGACTGACAAACACAGATAATCAGTGAGTGCGTAGATGCAGGAGCTCAGCATATGTACAGCAGCCAAAAACACACGAACACATGAAAGAGAAGGTGTAAGAGAGATGCACAGACCTGCAGCAGCTGCAGATTAAAGCGTTTCCAGTACTGACCCACCGACGCGGCGCTGCTAGCCGCCATCTTCCGTCCTCACACGACACGACTGCAATCAGGGTTGCCAGGTTTCCACAATTACTAGTTTTTCTCCCCAAACCCACTCCAATAGTGTTTCGAGGGGAATCCTCCGTTAACAATTCGGCGGGATAAATATATGTTTTTTAGCGGGGTTTTCATGGTAAAATTCGCATGTTAGGGGATAAATATTACGTTTATTGGGGTCGCGACAACAGTGATAAAGTAGCCTGATCTGGCAACCCGTTTCCTACAAAACTCAAAACATTATTTAAAATAATGTGTGATTAAAATGATGAAAGCTTCGGTAGCCGGGGTGAAAATAAAATATGCCATAGCAAACTCAATTAAACGGTTGAAAGAATTACCCTAAAGGTAATTACAAACAACTCCGATTGGTTCATCCCGGTAAACGATGATAAAAGTACCACAACGCAACGCGCTACCGAAGCATTAAACAGACATTGAATTGAAAATACACAATGAGACAACACAAGTATAAATTACGGGCCAACCTGTTTTATGATAATTTCACATTATAATTTATCTACTTATTTTATTTCCATGGTCAGCTAGACGAACGCTACTATGGCAAAGGTTGGCTCATTAATATGAAATATACTCTCCAGAAGATTGGCCAGTAACGGCAGCGAATGCTTATTAATATTCATGAGGCGAGCCGTCACCGTAGTAGAAAGCGGAATTTCGCAGGTTGTGAAGAAGTTAGTACACGTGTCATTCACTTCCGCTGTCTTCTGCTGGCTTTCCATGCCTGGTCAAATATGGACGAGAAGATTCATATAGATCTGGAGGATTTCTCCGAGGAGCAGTTCATGGAGAGCTTCATTAAAGAGATTCAGAGCGAGGAAGCCGTTTTTATCCTCGGGATATTCGTGGCTTTAGCGCTCGTGGTTCTCACCATCGGTAAGAAAAACAGATTGACTGTTAACGAGAGGCACAATACAACGAACATCCGTACAATACGGTATTAGAACTAGTCTACGTAACAGTTTTTGTTGTTGTTTTGCTTCTAGACTGCGCACGTTTTAGACACATTAGATGTTAAACATTAGGTTTCAATCCGTTTTATATAAACAGATGGGTTTACATCAACACACAGAAGCAGTTCAGAATTCAGATTAAATTCATAGAAGAACCGTGGCAAGGATTCTTGAAATAAAATATTTACGTACACCACCAAAAAACATTTTGTAGGTAACAACAATACTGATTAGAATCAGTTGGAAGAGGTTAATAGAGTTTTTTTTTTTCTTTTTAGAGCATTGTTTTTTTTTAAGCATTCTTCATTTTGTCTGATGGTACATAAGTTCTTGCTTAGCACATTTCTGAAACTGGACACTGTTTTATAGTGCAGTGACCTGTTGATATGATGCATGGTTTAATTTTTTCCCCTGATATTTCATGTTCTTTTTCTGAAATTTCAGTGTTCTTTGGGAATTTTTGGGGCTCCAGTAAAGCGAGGAATGCTGTGCTGCTGATGGGACTCTGTGACTCCGGGAAAACTCTTCTGTTCACTCGAGTGAGTAACCTGGTTTTCATAAAACGATTATACAACAGTTTTCTTACTCTTCCACCACACAGTCATCAGATTGGAAATGATTAGCAGTGTTTTTCCAGTTATTACTAGGGAGGTTTATAAGAACTCAGATGTCCATCACCGAGAGCAGTGCCACATACAAGAGCAAACATGACAGGGTAAGTTATTTCTAAACATTATAATATTTTGAAACATACGGTTTAATTGGCAAAATGGAAGAATGGTTTTGATCTTGCAGGGCGGCAGCTGGACTCTTATTGATGTTCCTGGTCATGAAAGTTTAAGAGTTCAGATTGTGGAGAAGTACAAGGCTGTGGCTCGGTGAGTTAAGAAGAATGAAACGAATATGAGCTGTTCTTTTTCAGCGTCTGAAGGCCTGTTTAAACTCAATGGGAATATAAGTTGCATGTAACCTTGTGAATGGAAAGAGTGGGTTCCTCCGATCCTGCTCCGTGCGGGAACATTCACAGGTTTTTATCTTTGGACTGTTAAAGCAAACTAAGCAGAGATTGTCACATTAGTTGTAAGGACAGTGGATGTGGGACTGCTGAAGTCTTTGCACACTAGCTGTTCTTTGCAGTCCATGAGCCCTTTGTACCACGGACACAATTTCTCTTTCCCTTGCTGTAGAAACAAAGGAAAGTCCACAAATAATTAATGCACAATATAACACATGTGTATACCTTTAAGACAGAGGTTGGAAGTGCAGAGCTCTTTCAGCTCATGAATATAAAAACAAATCGTTTATAATCACATCCAATGCAAAAATTAATTCGATGTTTGCTAGATGTTTGTAGATGTTTTCAAGGGTTTTCGCTCCTCCTCTGTGTTGCAGAGCCATTGTGTTTGTGGTCGACAGCAGCATCTTCCAGAAGGACGTCAGAGACGTGGCTGAGTTTCTCTACTCCATCCTCACAGACAGCGTAGTGGCAAAAAATGCCCCGCTGCTCGTGGTAGCCTGCAACAAACAAGGTTACTGTTGAATTTAACATTCTCAGTAAAATACAGTCCCTGCTGCCTTTGATAGATACACTATAATGATGTGAGAATTAGCCTGTGAAATAAATCATCATGCACAGAAGAGAACAGTTTGTTGATTTTGTATATGTATTTTAAAAACTTGATTTAATAAGAAGCGATTGCACACACCAGTAATGATTGTTTCATGAAAAAATATTTATTTAATGAATGTCCGCAAAATGAACCATTCAGATTGATTTAGTTTTTTAAGAATACGTGTGTGAATGGGGGATTTCACACATGTTTGTTTTCTGTCTTCTATTGTAGATGTCACTATGGCCAAATCAGCCAAATTAATTCAGCAGCAGTTGGAGAAGGAGATGTGAGTATTTCTGTCTCAGTGATATGAATGCTTAAGTGCCCATATTTTGCCGTGTACAAGTTCATAATATTGTTTTGGGTGTCTTTTACATGAGTAGCAGTATTTTTCTAATGCTGATCATTGCTCAGTCTGAAATGCTTCTGTCTCTTTAAAGCCTGTACTTCCCAACAGCCCAGTCCGCTTTGATTTTTATTTATTTTTTTTACTGCTGAAGTGTGCTGAACTTTCTTCTGCGTTCTACTGTAATTTACTCTTCCTTCAGTCTGAGGTGTATTGATTTCGCTTTTGGTGTTACATTACATTTACAGTTTTTATATTAAAAACAAACAAGCAAGCCCTGTCCAGATGAGGCCTGTCACAATAACAACTTTGTGTTGAGTGATATATTACCCCATAAATAATTGCAATAAGTTGTTTTATTACCATTTTAAGAACATTTTATGCCATTTAATGTATAATTGTATTATAACACAGTAAAGCAAGAAGGCCTACACACTTTCAATTGACTATAAACATTTAATTCTTATAAATATGTAGATGCCTTAAACTTGAAAAAATATCAAGGCTGAGGAATCCTTTGCAGGCGTTTTGCATTAATTAGCTGACTAGATTGGGAGCCCACACAGGGAGCCCACAATGTTGAACTTTGTTGTGATATTCTAATTTTAATTAAGTCCTGGATTTGGATTTTTTGGTTTTTTTAATCCATAATCATTAAAATTGAAAAAAGAAAAGCATGAAATATTTCACTTTGTGTGTAGTGAACTAACATAACATACTTTTTGATACAAATGATTGAAATAAATGGACTTTCCCTTGATATTCAAATTTTTTGGCACATACCTGTGTAATGGGCAATATATTGCATCACCAAAAATGATTAAGGTCATGTACATATATTGTGCGATAAGACAATATATTGATTATTGTGACAGACATAGGAGTAACACAATATTGTAATGCATCACCTTTAAAAGTAGGCCTAACTTTCCCAAACGCTGTGTGTCCTGTGTTTTGCTGGGACTTGTAGCAGACTGACTGTAGGTTTGTCTCCTCTCCACAGGAACACTCTGAGACTGACGCGTTCTGCAGCTCTCTCCTCTCAGGACGGGGCTGTTGGGGGCTCGGTGTATCTGGGTAAGAAAGGCAAAGATTTCGAGTTTTCGCAACTGCCCAATCGAGTGGAGTTCATCGAGTGCAGCGCGCGTGGAAGCAAAGGAGAAGACGGAGATGCTGATATCGACGCTCTAGAGAAGTGCCTGGCCAAGCTCTGAAGAGCTTAATCTCAACAACTAGCATTAAGATAATTCATAAAGAGCATCTTTTTCATGATCGCTGGATTTCATCAGTATTGTTGTACCAATCCAAGAAAATACAGCATGTCCTAACAGATACAGCACATTGTGTGTTCAACCAGAATCAGTGTATATTGTATGAATGAAACATTGGCTTATTGTTCTTACTTTAAACTCAGAAAGAGCATTGAAGTAAAAACTAGAGCCAGGTCAACATTTTACTTCTGTTCAAATGTTATATTTTGTTTTGCTAGAGGCAAGTGTGAGTGTAAATTATATTAAAGATGGCTTATGACTGCTTCTTTTCGTGAAGTTTTGTGGTTAAAAAGTTCAAATGTTTAAGCTGTGTCTAGAACTCTATTTTACCTGAGCATTCCAGGTTCAACACAAGTTAAGCTCAGTGTTTCCTGAGGTTTTTTTTTAATTAATTTCATAGATAAACAACTGACTGTCTGTGAAGTGCATGCAATATAATGTAGGTAACAAGACTCAAAGCAATAATGTCAGCACTGACAGATGGTGAAATGGCACTTTAGACTTTAGCACAAGTCCAGGTTCCTGAGTATACTCTTTAAACATGAATAACCACAATTCTTGGTTTTAATAATGAAGACACTTTCAGGTTAAGTAGCCATTACAAATTTATTCGTGATGTTTCTCTAAACGAGTTTTGAGAGGAGCGTGTACGAAATCGCATTGTCCAATCATCTCGCCAGCCAATCAGATCCATCCTTCCCACTATAAATAGACCCATCTCTTCCCCTTCCGCATCTCGTCTTTCTTTTGCATGATCTCGCTCTACCAGACAAGCTGCCTAAACACAGATTACTCGTCCGAGCTCGATCAATGACGCAGCTCCCCTTCCAGCCCCAACCAGCATTCAGCCAGCCCGCCTGAATTCCTACGGGAGTCCGCGGCTTCACTCAAGGCCGCTAGCTCATGCGCTCTCTGATCCCTTCCATGCTATCCGCCAAAACAAACCCACGCAAAAGAATCCATGCCAATTTACTCACCTCACACCAGCTTCCTCCTTCCTTTTCCATGTCCCGGACACCAAACCAAGCCCACGGTTGCCATTTCCAATCGCCACCAGATGACGTCATACGTAATCCGCTTCATTACATCAGCACTGCGTTTTGTGTTCCCTCCCTGTGGTCACGTAACATATTTTATCGCAACTAATTTCTCATTTTATTGTTCTATTGACATATTTAGCCTAAAGCTTCTGTTGTCAGAATCAGAAGAAATATAAATAGTGATGGGAATGTAGCCCATTGTTACTAGAGCTCTCCCTCCGCTAAGGCCATGTTTTTTCCATCCCTCCCCGCCTCAGATGAGGCCATTTAACTAGCCACCTCAGTTGAGGCCGTTACCCTCTCCACCTCAGATGAGGCCGTTTTTCCCCTCTTTACCCCATTGTTATTGTCTGCTTTGCTCATTTCTTTCCATTACATCACACAAACCCACGTTTCTGCTCTACCGACAGGTGGCCGGCTCTCCATTTCGGCCTAGCAAACCAAATTAATGCGTAACTACCCAAATACCGTCCAGCATACTCTCCCACGCATTTTTTGGGGGGCTATTTGGCTGCTGTCCTCCTCTAAGCTTTTTTAGGGGACATGCAGGGTCCGAGCCGGATGTCGAGCTCTGCCCTCGCTAGGGTTCAAATCACTAGGGCTCGGAGTCCGCCGTCCAACCGGCTCGCCCCCCGGACAGCACGCTAAATCTGCGAACATTTTTATGATTAAATGAGGAAGCGCAAACTCTTGAATCTGAACCAGCGTCAGTTTATTTCAGATATATTTTCTGTAAGTTTACCTGCTGATGATGTTCCAGTGGGCATAAAATACAGATGACACTCAATAAAATATAGTTTTAGAGGCCCAGTTTATAAGTTGCGTAGTAACCATTCTACATTGGATTTGAAGTCATTTCTCAAATGTGCATTGGATTTAAGCATAAGCACACTCTAAGATCAAATCTGTTCACAATTTATAAATGAGGCACAAATTTTTAAATTCTGTTATAACAACTCTTGGAGAGAGGCATAGGGTTGCACAATATACTTCGGTAGTATTGCGTTACTAAAGCAGAAAAATACCTGTGGTGCAATCATCCGTAATTTAACATTAAAGCACACTAGTGTGATAAATCTGTATAATTTATTTTTTTTTGTTTAATATTGTGAAAATTATTCATTTTCACTCCAAAAATGATGTACCTGCTTTCAGATAAATGAGGCATATGATTAATCAGATGCACATTGAATCTAATATTTGATGATTGAGTGATTTATAAGCAATTATTTGAGGCCAGGTTTATTTTTGACTGACAGCATATATATATATATATATATATATATATATATCTATATTATATATATTGGAAAGGTCATCCAAAATTACCATTATTAATCTGTCACTGTTGATCGAGTTATTGTGATTGAACCAAATCATTTAAACAGTTGATTCATTCAGGAACGAAACATCGTCATGTTGCAATGGCTGTGTTTGTAATAATAAAATGGTGAAATAGAGCAAGGACAGTCAATATAGTGTCTAAAACATAAGTCTCTTGATATCAACCTATTATTTATTGAACTGTTGCATGAAATCAATAAAACATTTGTAACCATGCTTATTACTAGACTGAATCATGCAGTGAAAGAATTAACTCTAAATGTTACTCTAAAAGTTAGTCTAACCAGACTTCATTATGCCACATATGTGTGCACTCTGTGTTTAATTTGTTTTTTGCTAAATACTTGATAATGTCATTCAAACCCTGGTGGTAAGTGCTCAGATTTGTGCATTAGTTGTGTGTTTGACTGGACAAATGAACAAAATCCATGGTAAATATTCAGATTTATTATTTTAAAATAAAATGTTTTATGTAAAGAAGAAAAAAACAAGAAAAATATGCATGTAAATTTTTTTTTACAATTGTACAGGAGTTTTCATCACACAAAAATGAAAAAGTCTGTCTTTATCTATTTATTGTAATGATGTGATTGGTGAGGCTGGTGTGATGAGTGGAGTGAGGAGACGAGGATGAAACAAAACAAAGAACATTTATTAAATCAAGACTTGAAAACAAAATGACAAAACGAGAGCTCAAAAGACATGGACTATATGCACAAGGAAACAAGAGGGAAACTGGAAACACTTGTGAGACACAGCTGGGAACAAATCAACTAATAATCACATGACAGAAACTCAAAATAAGGTAAAACATACATAATGTCCCCGCCCCGACCAGACGTGACCCCACGCCATTTACATAACATTGAGGGAGGGAGGGTGGCTGGAAGGGGCAGAGTCACTGGAAGCCTCCAGGGCAGGACAGGGTTCAGCGGAGGCCATGGCGGATCTGGACCCTTGGGCAGCCACGGCTGATCTGGACCCTCTCTTGGCCTTGACTCAGACACCGGACCTGACAACGGTTCACTTGACTGTGATTTGGGGGTAGGATCCAACAATTGGTGACTGGAATTTACGGGAATTTATTTATTTGGATCGACACTTCTGGCCATGCCTCGGACAATGGAACCGGTAAAGACTCTTCTGGCCGTGACTCAGGAACTGTGCCAGACAATAGCTCTCCTGGCCTTGACTCGGGAACCAAACTTGGAAATCACGGACACAGATGTGTGCAATATGCTTTACGACCTCTGTGGGACCAGTAGTAAAATAACAAAACCATTTACTAATCAACTAAAATAAAACAAAAACAACAGGAGACACAAACGAAACTTAGATCAGAATACAAGTAACGACCGACAAGGAAGGATAAACAGACATCGAATAAATACACATACAAACGAGAGGAATACAGAAAATAACTGGGAGACATGGCTTTTATATATATTTAGGTTTGGCATCTTGATGTCTCGATGGACGGCAGCAGCGTTGTTTTTGTTACCTGCATTAATTATTTCAGAATTCTCGATGATAAGTGATGATAAGTCATGAATCAGTTAGTCTTGATTTTCAAAGCAATTCAATCTCGCCAAAGGATGGAGTGGGAGTGTCAAGGTGGAGCAGAGTAACTAATTCTGCCCTGTTCAGAACTTCAAGTGCTAGTCAGTTTCATCTGTAAATAGATGATTGTAGTTTGTACTTTTGTCTTTGTTTATTCAAAGAATCAGCATATGAATTTCAACAATGGTGAGTTAATAGCTTCATGGTGCAATGCATGCTGGGTATTGCATTGCAACATTAATAAATAATGCTTCTGAATTTTCCTTTTATTTTCTCAAATTCTTTCTATGTGCTTTTATTTTCTTTTTCTTCTGTTTCTCCCTCATTCAGTGATTCTGTTTGTTAACAGCAGCTAATGCTCAACCATCACTTAAAGTAATCACAGGATTATCTCCTTAACAGTGATTCGGTGTTACTTTAACACTGTAGTGTTCACATATTATAAGTGTTCATGGGAGTTTCGTTGTGGGGTTTAAAAGGGTTAATTTACGCAAGAACCTGTAGAAAAATAGTTGATTGCTGGCAACCATGCTGCCAGTAAATTCCTGTTACTTCAAAGAAAAACAGTAATTAACTATAAAGCGTAACAGTCAGATTAACTAAACGGAAAAAGTTTTTTTTACTGAAGGTACACAGAAAACAGCTCTGCAAAGTCTTGAACTGATAATGAAAGTAAATATTAAACAGAACTGTATTAATGTGTTTTGTGGGTTTTGGTAGTTTGGGTCACCATTGTGCTGAGATTAGAGTCTGTGCTTCAGTCAATGATGAGACACCAATACTTTTGGTGAGAATACCAATACTGCCTTTGCCTAGGGATTAACATTTTTTCATGCGATGTTCAGAATGGTCATACACAAATATAGTTGTCTGTGGTTTCAAAATTTGTTGTGGGTTTATGGCATGGCCTTGATGAGTGTGAGATTTCCTGACCTTAAATGTTGTCCAAAAGTCCGCCCCTGGATGTTTGGCAACATTTAACTGTTGTAATTCTATGTGCTACTAGATGCTATACATGCCTTTGTGATCCTAATCTCACTTGCAGTTGTAAGAACAGAGAAGTGAGTAAAGCTCTAGGATCATTTGTCTGCAGATTTCACTTGATAAGATTTTATCTAATACAATGATATTCATTGTAGGTGTGGAAAAACATGTTTTGAGGCCACTGTATGAACACATTTAAAGGATTTCAAGAATTTCCCTATATTGCTTATTTTCTCTCTCTTTGGGCTCGTTGTAACTTTGCCCACTGGCTGTAAGATCAATGGCTGAATTATCGTTATTGGTTTGGTTGAAATTTTGTGTTACTTTACTTGAAATGTTTCATCTTACCTATTTTTGTTGGTCTCTCCTGCTAAATTTTGTCCAAATTTATCGTATGTGTGTCCTACAAATAAAAAAAACTCCCACATAAAAAAAAAAGTACGATTAGAGATGTCAAACCAACTCTACTGTAAATGAACAACATACACAACATTCAAAAGCAATCATTTAATCTAATTCCACATCTCATCTAGACTGGACTTAATCAGTCAATTATAATAATAATGCATTTAGGCTGTTAATAAACAAATGAAATGAGTATCAACAAGTTTATCTTTGCAGGAGCTGCATTTAGATGAAGCTCAGAGGGACACAAATTATTTAAACCTGCACTTACAAATGCGTAAATTATGTTTTGATATTTTAATAGTGAAATGTTGAATACTGATATTTGAAATCATTTAAAAAATAAAAAAAATACTTTAAATGTAAAACTAAAACTGCCAGTAGGTGGCAGTAATGATGTCATTAGGTCAGATTGAGTTTCATGCCAGAAATATGTATTTATAAAGCATTATTATAAAAGCTCACAAACCATAAAACCAAAATATTCGCTTTTTTGCTTATGAAAACGTACCATTGTTCTACAGTATCCATACTTCTGGACATAATGCATCTGCCACGTTACCATTGTAAGGAGACCTACAACATCAATTTTGCTTTCTCTTATATGGTCTAATGGGAAAGTACAGTATCCCTCAGATGCACATGACAGAACCAGCCAAAGTATTTTGGCAAACAGTGGGATTTCAGACATACTGCTCATTTCTTTGGGTTTCTGCTCAACTTTACAAAGTCTTTAGATCACCTCAAGCTAAATTTGGTCAAACAAGCAAGGAAAAAAACTCACCCTAAAAATTGCCAGAGGTGGACAGAAACAACTTACTTTTACTTGAGTATTGTACGTAAGTACACTTTTTATGTATCTGTACTTGAGTATTATTTTTTTCTGGATACTTATGATTTTAACTTCACTACATTTGAAAGACAAATATCATACTAACTCCACATTTCTATCAAGGTTCTTGAAGTAGAAACTCAAAACCACGTAGCTGCTTTCAATGCCTGTGAGTGATTGTTTTTTTTTCCAGACAGCCTATCAGTAATCATTCTTGTCATGTCAATGACCAGCTGCAAGTGCTATATTATTTACAATAATTTAATATTGTAAGTGATATTAGACACAATATTGTCTGATTTAGCAAAATTGTGTAAGCAAAAATAGCAAAATATAAAAATCTGTCTTCACAATGATATCATATTTGGCCAGCAGTATCTTTCACTCAAGTCATGGAGTTGTGTACTTTGTTCACCTCTGAAAACTGTCAAAATCAGACCAAAAGATGAGCAATAAGACAGAGTAAGGCATAATCTAAGCTGTAGATCTTGCAACAAGTTGGCATAATTTTAATATGATTTTTACAGGTAGATTGCATTGCCAAAATTTACAGTTCATCCAGCGAATACACAGATGGACTGGAGCTTTGGTCTGTTACCAACAGACTTGGCTTTCCCTTTAACACGGCTGGACAAACCCAGTTCACCTTCTCCCCGTGGTTGAAAGACAGTTTTGGTTTGGTTGTCTCTGAACTAGAGGACGCACTGCTGGCTTCTGCTTCCTCACCACTCATCTGTTGTTTCTGGGTTTTGTCACTTCCTTGACCGTGAGAGACTGCCTTCGCTTTGGCTTTAGGTTTCTTTTTGCGGCTCTTGTGCTTTCTCTCATTAGTCACCAGAGCATCTTCGCTGAGGTCCCAGAGAGCCACGAGCCCATCGTTTCCTCCAGTGGCCAGCCAGTACGGATGGGAGAGGAAGCTGATGAAGTGAGCCTGCGATGCTCCTTGACTGTGAGCCTTGAACGTCCCTCGTTCCCTGAGCCTGGAGTCCTCAGACACCCGCAGGAGGTGGATGAAGCCATCCTCAGCAGCACAGGCAAACACATTACCGCAGGATGCCACATCAACGCAGTGTGCGAGAGGAGGGTTGAACATCTGCCCCGCTCTCTGCGGATGAGCATCTTGTGTGTCCTGCAGACTGTATGTCCAGAGCGGACGCACCTTTGGCAGGTTCCACATCAACACCTGTAAAAAGATGGAAAACACAAACCAAACAGATTATTTTATTCAGCATTACACTCAACTTGATTTGTTGTTCAAGCAAAGTCTTGATGTATCACAAGCAATTGGGCTGATTCTAATACTAATTTCTGGGGGGCGTTATATTTAATTTTTTAGATATTCTTCTAACTATAATTGACTTTGTAACTACATGTCAACTAATTCTCTAATAACTCTCAGTGTAGACTGGTAGGTTTAAGTTGACATATACTTGTAAAGTTTCTGATAGTCAGTATGTTGTGGGCTCATTAAAATAAAGTGAAATTAAAGGAAAGGACGTGACATATGACCAGGTATGGTTTCCATACTAAGAATTTGTGCTCTGTGTTTAACCCACCCAAGTGCACACAAACAGCAGTGAGAAGTGAACAACCACGCACACACACCGTGAACACACACCCGGAGCAGTGCAAAAAAACATGCTTTGCTGCTTCATATTGAAAATCGGTGTGTATTATTTTATTTTCTGACAAGAGACATACAATATACAAGTCATGTCAATCTAAAAAAGCACACCAGCAAGGTCAGTCTTCAACAGTTTCAATAAACATTGTCATTCCTCAAATACATTCATTCGATATAACATCCTTAGATGTTCCAATTTGCGAAGAAGTAACTATTATGCACCATGTTGTCTTCATTCATGTAACAACTGATTACAGCCTTAAACAACAAATTCATAGTTGATGAACTCAGGAAACAGTTCATGTCAAAACTCAACACCTCGGAAAGCCACAAACTGCTGATATGATATCACTCTCCTCTCTACTGTCCTCCCACAGCTTCAGTGACTGCTGACGACTTGTGTATTTTTCTGATAATCATCATCAGCATCCGGGGGCCTCGTTTTTAAAATGAACAATAATGTTGAATTATCATTTACTCCACAGAGCCGTAGTTCACCGACAAGCTACCCAAAACCACATTCATGATTGCAGGTGACTCGTTTGTGTATTAAACACTGCTCTAACTTAAAACATGCTATTTATAGCACAGGCCTACCTGAGACTTATATTACATCTTGAAATCAGGGGCATATTAGGTTTCCTCTAAGAACAGGATGAATCTTTGACATGTTTCGACCTGATTTTAAAGGGTTAGTTTACGCCAAAATAAAAATGATTTCTATAATTACTAACCCTCATATAATTCTAAACCTGTAGGACCTTCGTTCATCTTCAGAACACAAATTAAGATATTTTTGATGAAATCAGAGAGCTATCTGACCCTCCATAGACAGCAACACAATTGATCAGATGGCACTCAGATTTCATCAAAAATATCTTAATCTGTGTTCTGAAGATGAACATAGGTCTTACGGGTTTGTAGCGACATGAGGGTGAGTAATTAATGACAGAATTTACATTTTGGGCTAAACTAACCCTGTAAACTAAGTCCCACGTGAAGGGTAAATTGCGGTTCATTAGTTACCGTGTTCATATCTTACCTGCATGTCAAGGCCTGCAGACACTATACTCTGAGGCCGGTGAGGTTGGAAGGTCACAGACGAGCAGATGTTGTGATGTTTCCGCAGCGTCCTGATGACTTTCTTCAGCTGTAGATCAACGACTCTCACGGCTCCAGAATCATCCGCCGCAGCGAGCAGAGCACCGCTCTCGTTCACACACAGCCAGTTTATCTCCTCCTCTCCTACATCTGTCAGCTCCGCCACAGCCGTCTTCAGGTTCCTGGTGTCTAGTACACTAACCGTCCGTCCACAAGAGGCATACAGCACGCAGGGAGTCGATGGTGAGAACGCAACGCATGTGACATCATCATCAGTGCTCAGGTGCAGTTTAGAGACCGGTGATCCATCGTGACTCCACAGCGTCAGTTCACCTGCTTCTGCTCCGGTCGCCACCACATGCTCAGATTCAGAGGAAACTCCAGCGCAAAGCACAGGCGAGGCATGACCTCCAGTCCATACGCAAGACATTCTGGTCTCACACAAAAACACAGTGTTGGGGTAACATAAGTTACATAATCAGGTTACTCTTTGAAGTAACTAGTGAAGTAATGCATTCCTTTTTAATTTAGATTAGTTACATATTCAAATAAGTAACACCAATTACTCTGTTTCCCATGTACTGACTGACAACTGTGGGGTTGCCATGTTGAGAGACATTGAAGTGTAGAGCAAGTGTAGTGTATTTACAGATCAGTATTCCTCAAAATCAATAAAAACACTGAAATGCAGATTATTAACAATATTTTAAATAAGACAAATATTATTTATGTATTTAATCCCATTTTATTGACCAATGTCTTTGCTACTGACCTTCGATGATCCAATTCAACTATACTAAGATAAAATTACATGTGTGTTAGATTGATTTGTTATTGCTGAATACTTCTTATTTTTCATGCAATTTGTACAGACATGACTTTGCATTTCCTTTAGCTAATTAATTTCATTTTTGGTGTGAAAGGGCTTTTACTTTTGTAAAAGAAGCACTTTTGTAAAACAAATAAGCCCTTATTTAAAAAGTAATTAAAAAGTAATGCAATACTTGAAAAGTAACTAACAGAATTACTTTTTAGGGAATAATGCAATATTTTAATCCATTAATTTACTTATTAAAAGTAATTTTCTCCATCAACACGATTATTTAAACTTTAAAGCTTCTGCTTATGGGAACAGCTCACTATGAAAAATCTGCCATCATTTGCACACTCACACCATTCCAAACTCAATGATTTCAGCATGACTTTCCTATCCATTTGTTCCTGTAATACATAACATCAAAAGACTCACATTTAAACTCAGCCTATAGTGATTCTATTTAACTTACAGTTCTGGAAATCCAGTCTGGCAGCTCTAATCAGTTTTCACAGATATTTCACAGCTTTATGCCATGTAAAACTTAAATATGCTGGAATGTTTGTCTAAGTGCGCTGTTGAAAGTTACCAATTATCTATTGCAAGTCCTTGATACTGGTTCTCATGTGGTACTTGTTTTGTTAGATTTAAGTGCGGCATTCAATGCAATTGATCATAGTATTCTGTTGCATCGATTGGAAAATTTGGTGGGAATTCAGTGGTTGGCCTCTTGTCTCAAAGGGAGAACATTCTCGTGAGCATTGGGAAGTTAACAGGTGCGTTCGAGATGCACTACACTAGCCTGTCACCGGCTGACGAAACCACCCCCTTGCAGTCGGGGGCAGAGAAAAGAGACGGACATCAAGTCGGAGACTTAAAGGTCTCCGTACTGACTTTTATGTATTGCAATATGACATTTATTATTTGTATCTTGGTTTTGTTGTTAGCTATAAGACATTTTTCAAATATAAGCAGTTTATTCAGTGTAGGGAAGCCTCTCACAACATCCGTTAAAAAAACGGCCTCTTGACCAGTTTTCTTCCCAAACTTTAACTCTTATACAATAAGAATATTTACCATATCGCCTAATCTTCATTTTCATCATTAATTTTTTGTTTGAATATCAGATATTCGATATAAAGATGGATTACATACAGGAATTTTTTTTAAGAAAAAAAACAGGCAGCACACATTGTGCTTGTTAGTTGCGTAATCTGATCAATGAGAATAAAGTGTTTCGTCATCGAGGCTTTCGCAGCCGTTTTTGAGCAACTGCAGCGCCTGACCTGTGCGACTGCTCTCGCGGTACTTTGATGGCACATGTGATCGAAAGGCAGCTGCAGCACCAATCAGTCGGACAAATGATCTTACCAGAATGCATTGTTTTGTAAGGCGGCAGCAGATTTCTTGCAGCGCCGCATAAAGTCGAACACACCTTATATCTTCGTCGGCTCCTTTGTCATGTGGTGTGCCCCAAGGCTCTATTCTAGGCCCTCTTCTCTTTTCACTGTACATGCGTCCACTGGGTGCCATTTTTAAGAAATAAAAGATCTACTACCACTGTTCTGCTGACAATACTCAGTTCTCAGCAAAAACTGACAGCAGTGCCTGTTTTGACAGGCTTCATAGAGATAAAAGCTTGGATGGCTTCTCATTTTTTATAGTTAATTGAAAGCAAAAGCGAAATTCTGATTTTAAGCCATTTTAGGACTTCAACTGCTTTTAACTTAGGGCCTGTCTCTGCCAGTGTCCAACCCTATGTAAGAAATCTTGGGGTTGTAGTCGATTCGTTACTGAACTTTGGTGGTAGCACGAGCAGCTTCTACCATCTGAGATCGACTGCTAAACTGAAACGGCCTTTGCCTCACAAGGACTGGATTAGAAACAGTAATCAATTCATTTATAACATCACGCATGGATTACTGTAATTCCCTTTATGACGGCCTGCCTCAAACGGCAATTTCTCGTCTGCAAGTTGTGCAAAACGCTGCAGCAAGGCTTCTTACTCTAACAAAAAAGAGGGATCGTATTTCTCCAGTTTTAGCATCGTTACATTGGCTTCCTGTAAAGTTTAGAATTGATGACTTTGTGTATAAGGCTGTATCTGGACTTGCACCTAAATATATTTCTGACTCCATACACTCCACCAAACTTTGGAATAGTTTGCCGGAAAATGTGAGATTTGCTCCTTCATTACCTAGTTTTAAATCAATCCTCAAATCATATTTATTTTCTCTGGCATTCCATTAATGTTATTTTAAGGCTCTGATGTCAATGTGCTCTTATCATATTTTATTATATTGTCTTTTATCTGATTTGCTTGCACAATGACATTGAAGGTTTGTTTATATATTTAATGTTTAAAATTGTAATTATATACCCCAGTGTTTAAAAATGCAAATATAAGAATTCTGTATTGACCAAAATTTCTATATTTCAGTAGCTCCACACATTCTCTTTTGATAAGAGCTTATTTTCAGAATGTTTTAGATAGTTGAGAAAGGAAGGAAAACTAAAAGGCTGCTCAATTAACGTGAAGCTTTAAATGGAGAAAATTGTAAACACACTCAACGTGAACGTCAGTCGTCTTCATTGAGCCTTTTTGGCCATAACCTGGATAACGAATTAAACGTGCTCTGCTTTTATACTCTTGTTAGCGATAATTACAATATTTTTATTTTGCTCCACACAAACAACGATTATTAAACTCCACAAACCTGCTATGAGCTGCAGTCACGCGTGTGTGAGCTGATGACGTACGTTTCAGCTCCTTGTTATGTCACGTGTCGCCTGCTGATGACGTCGCAAGCGCGTTATGTTATGAGTCCTATAATACATTTTTATGGTTGTTGATTATTTAATATTTTAATTATTGCGAATAACTATAAACAGTGCGATTATGAATAAAGCATTAAAATAATTGATTACTATGTACTAGCTTGTTGTTTATCACAAGAGTAGCAATAGCTGACTTTATCATAAAATGTCCCTCCTGTTACGGTCCACCCTATTATGTCCTGTCCACCCCGTTTTCTCCTCTGTCCACCCTGCTACCTTTTTTTGATATCACGAAAATACGTTCAATTAATATTTCGCATATTTTTGTGATTACTTGTAGGGAATGAAATTGTAAAATTAAAAAAAAAATCCATCTAAATGTATTTGTATTCTAAAAAGAAATATGTTGAAATTACGCTGTCTTTTTTCAAGATAATTCCTGATTATGAAAACTTGGTTAAAATACATTTGCAGATAAAGGGAGGGATATTTTAGCTCTTCGAGAATGTAAATAGTACTGTGCATTCAACACTTGTATATTGATATGTGAAATAGCATGTAACAGGATGGACATGTAGCCCTTGCACGTGTGAAGAATTTAGTGAAAAATAATAAAAAAATAAATAATATCCTGCTGAACCATTATCTTTTACTTATAGTGTAACAAGATAAAAAAATCTCTTCCAAAAAAATACATTTTTTGGAAAGTTACCATGCTGAAATGGCACCGAATAGTAGGAATGGCCCTAGAAGTGTGTTCGGTTTGGATGTCTTGTGAAAATAGTGCCAATGCAAAAAACAAAAACAACAACTTTGAATTCCAATTTTTATTTGGATTTAAGTAAAAACAGTTTTGGGGAATAACTTGTGACATGTAACGCTATTACATATTTGAAAATAAATGTAACAGTAATTTGTTACCGTTACCAAGACAAATTGTGTGCTTAAATTACAATTATGAAATGGTTAAAATGAAGATGTTACAGAAATAAAAAAAAAAATTCACACACACATGTTGGGTTTACATGTTTTATGGGGACATTCCATAGGTGTAATGGTGTTTGTACTGTCCAGACTGTATGTGTTATTGCCCTACACTGACCCTACACCTAAACCTACCCCTTACAGGAAACTGTGTGCACTTTTAG